>OX578140.1:43878677-44138607 GCA_951213105.1 Amaurobius ferox | reverse complement strand
TACCAAATATGGACATTTTAGCTGCTTCAGTTTTCGAGTTATTCATCAAAAACGAGGGCATTTCTATGGTGGACTCTGAACAGGCTTGCCCGATAAAGTTGAAAATGAAAAGAATTAAATAAAATGTACAGCAAAAGACAACGGCATACCAAATGTCATATTACTAGGATCAATGGAACTTGATGAGTTATCGCCTCAGATATTTGAACCAGATCAAGCTAAATAGAAGGTTGTAAAGACTGATCAAAAGCTATATTCTTTTGTATTCTGATACTGATTATATCTCTAAATAATATAGAATAATAATGTATTGGGTAGTAGAATGAAGATTCACACCTCACATATTTTTCAGTGGTGTTTTTATTTTCTTCTCAAATCTAGAATTTTAATATCTGATGTAATCAACTGGTTTGTAAGCTGAATTGACATTGTTGCGTATAATCATTTAAATTTTAGCATTAACATTGGTGATCTTAATTAATGAAAGGGCAATTAAAATGTCTATTACTTACAATCAATATACAGGGTGTCCTAAAACATTGACCTCGGCTTTTATTCCTTAAATATTGATTCTAGACATATATAATAAATTACAAAGTTGCGTAATAAAAGGTACAGAATTTTATGAAATCGATAAAAATTTTCAGAGGATTAAATTTGAAGAAATACAAAATTTAAATTTTTATACGGCCCCCATACAAAAACATTTCCAATGAGTAAAATGTGCCCCATACACTAATAAGGTGATGTACAAAATTTCAGCATTTTATCATAAAAAGTCCCAGAGATATGTTTAAACAAAGTTGGTGAGCAATTAATCACAAATTAAAATGTACATGTTTACAGCAAGAGTGCAAATGACACAACGCAGAAATGCACCACAGGCAAATAATATTTGCTTCTTATCTTTAATGGATCTTTGGCATGGATGGAAAATATTTTGAACAAGCCTTGTAATCTTTGTGTAAAGTTATTATTTCTACACAGTGTAGTTACTTTTGTACCAATAAATAGTAAAATTATTATTTATTTATGTAATCATTGTTTTCTTTCGTAATTTGTGTATGACCCCTGAAACGCGATCTGCCGACAGGATTTTTCCCCTCTGAGAACCCATGTCGATGCATTGAAAAGTAGTTTGTCAGCATTTTTGTCTTTTCATATGTCCGGGACTTTTTATGATAAAATGCTGAAATTTTGACATCACCTTATTAGTGTATGGGGCACATTTTACTCATTGGAAATGGTTTTGTACGGGGGCCGTATAAAAATTTAAATTTTGTATTTCTTAAACTTTAATTCCCTTGAAAATTTTAATCGATTTCATAAAATTCTGTACTTTTTACGCAACTTTGTAATTTATTATATATGTCTAAGATCAATATTTAAGGAATAAAAGCCGAGGCCAATGTTTTTGGGACACCCTGTATACTAATTGCCAAGTGTCCTTCTGTCTGTCTGTCTCTCACGCTTTTTTTAGGGACTTCCCGAATAGATAGAGACTTGCAATTTGGTACGGCTCGATCGTTCGATAAAACCCCCTGGAAAAATCGAATTTTTCGAAAACATTCTCTAGAGGGGGTGTTCCACACTAAAACGTTCGAAAAGTGAAATTATAAAAAAGCTTTGCGATAAGATAGTCAAATAAGAGACTTCAAATTTGGTGTATGGGGAAATTGTTCGAAAGGAAGAAAGTGTACAATTTCAGATTTCCAATATTTTCTACTTAAGGGGGTGCCGTACGCAAAAATGTTCGATTTGCTGAATAAATGAGAAAGGGCCCCTTTAAATTTTGATAGAGGCTTGAAATTTGGTATATGGGCTTATCATTTGATGAAAACACTCAAGACGAATATAGTTTTTCAAAAATGATCGCTTAAGGGGGTGCTCCAGAGAAAAACTTTCGAAAGGTGAATTGGCAAAAAAAACATGCTTTGGGATGAGATAAAAATTTCAAAGTTGAGGTATTGGTAGATAATTTAGAAGGAAGAAAGTGTACAATTTCAGTTTTCCAATATTTTCTAATTTAGGGGGTGCCGCACACCAAAATTTTCGATTTTCGGAATAAGGAGAAATGCCACTTTTAAAACATGATAGAGGCTTGATATTTGGTATATGGGCGGATCATCTGATAGAAAACCCAAGAAGAATGGAGTTTTTTAAAAATTTATATTTAAGGGGGTGGGTACTCTACACAAAAACATTCAGGTTACCTTACACCTTTCTGGTAGGTCGGACGGTCTGGGTCTCAATAACAACACAAAAACATTCGAAAGCAGAAATCTTATAAAAAGCATGCTTCGCGATCAGATAGATACTTCAAATTTGGTGTACTGGTAAATAGTAGGAAAGGAAGAAAGCGTGCAATTTCAGTTTTCCAACATTTGCTATTATAGGGGATGCCGCTCACTAAAATATTCGATTTGTCGAACAAATGAAAAACGTATCCTTTACAATGTGAGACTGGGAATTTAGAATATGGGCTCATCATTTGATTAAAAAAATTAAGATGAATACTGTTTTTCAAATATGTTCATTTAAGGGGGTGCTACACAGAAAAACGTTCGAAATGTGAAGTGATAGGAAACATGCTTCGCGATAGGATAGAGACTTCAAATTTGGTGTACGGGTAGATAGGTTGAAAGGAAGAAAGTGTGAAAGCCCCAGGCCGTCCGGCTCGTCCAGAGGACTTGGAGCAACAGAATGGACGAAGGAAGAAAGTGTGCAATTTCAGATTTTCAATATTTTCTTTAGGGGGTGCCGAACATCAATATGTTCGATTTTCCGAATAAATGGGACACGCTTCCTTTTATATGTGATAGAGACTTGGTATCATGGTATATAGGCCAATCATCTGATAAAAAACCCAAGACAAATAGAGTTTTTCAAAATTGTTCATTTATGGGTGTGCTCCACAGAAAATCGTTCGAAACGGGAAATGATAAAATAGCATGCTTCGAGATGAAATGGAGACTTTAATTTGGTGTACGGGTAGATAGTTCGGAAGGATGAGGTGCGCAATTTAAGTTTTCCAATATTTTCTTTAAGGGGCTCTGCATATCAAAATATTCGATTTGCCGAATAAATGTGAAACGCGAATTATTAAAAAATTTACATTATTCAGGGGTTGCATATTGCGAGACCGTTGATTTTCAACGGGTAGTCATTTTCTAATGCACATTGTAATAGACATTTATAAAAATCAAGTACCGCTGCTTTTTGAATGAGAAATGTTCAAAAAATAAATTGACTCATGCAGCTTCCAAACTTTTGGAAGTTTTCAAAGTTTGTTTCTCTTACTAGGAAGAACTATTTCTCCCAAAAATCCATTTCATGTCGAGTAGAACGGCTTTTATAAGTTGGTATTTCATATTTCGCGAGCAGTGACAGTTGGAGTGGCAACTTGTTGGTTTAGGGGCCAGCACAGAGTAAACTGATAAAGTAACATAGTAAAGAAGTAAACAAGAAAGATCAATCATGCTTAAAGCATTGATTATGAAACCCTTTCCAACTTCAATGCAATTTTATTTAAACATGTCTAAAATGCAATACATTCCTCGGTAATATTTTAAAACTTATCACAATACTACATTAATTTATTATATTTGAAAACTTAAAATTTCATCGAAAAAAATGAACTTCATTCAAATGACGGCATTGGAATATAAATTGCCTGGTTTAAACATCTCTAAAATGTGATACATTCCTCGGTAATAATTTTAGAATTATCATAATACTACGATAATTCATTATATTTGAAAACTTCATCGAAAACAAGTGAAATTCATTCAAATGACGGCATAGAAAAAATAACACGTCTGGCTCTCTCTATAAAAGCAGCATTTCATTCATAAATAATTTCCTATTCATGTCATTCATCACAATACTATAATAATTTATTTTATTTAAAAATTAAGACCATGGAGCTACAAGTAATTAAACTCTATGCGTAAAACTTCATTGAAAAAAATCGTCCTTCTCTTTATAAAATCAATGAATATTTCATTCATATCAGCTACGGAGACTCCATGAACTAAATGATTTTGTGTTAAAGAAATACAGCAATTCTAATACAACTCATTCTACATATTTTGCTGTTTACATTTTACATAGGTGAAAAATAGGCTTCGTTGTAGAAATAATCAAATTTGGATGAGCATGTAAACTCAAATATATTGTAATTGCGTTGTTTCAGTATGTAGATGCACAGAATTTAAACAAAAATAAAGTGATTTTAGGACGGATACAACACTCAATATGAATTAAAAATAACTTTAAAACTCTCGATTTTGAGACAAGATGGATGCCCTATATCATTTTGAAGTGGGTCACGTGAACTTTTCATATCATGGTCACGTGATCACTTCATATAAGAGGTGTTATTATTATTTTAATTTTTATTTAAAAAACTGCTGAATATATTTCGCTGAATTTTTTTTTTATATATTTTATGGAACAATTTGAATATTACCTAAAATTTTCGAAGCAATTTGTGAATTTTAAATCCGCTTAAAAAATGTTTGAAAAATTAGGTCCCATAGGGCTCAATGTATTTCATTTTTTCAACCTGGCTTCAATCCAAAACTAATTGGGTGATATTATTCATTTATATTCCCATAGGTCCTACAGACCGTCTGAACAACATACTAAAATTTCATTTTGATTAAGTCATTTTTACGGCAGTTATCGTACTAACGGACGGACAGACAGACAGACAGAATGAACAAAGTCATAAACACTTTTCAACTTTGTTGTAAAGTGTTAAAAAGTAACATATTGTACATGAATTTCAGTTTTCATATTTTAACTGTGCAAGAAAATAGCTCTATTTACAGGATATGATTTTTGTGAAGTTATTTACCGTTATCATGCTGATTAAAATACGTGTATGTTATTGAAAGTAAAATGCGAAAGAAATATTCCTTTGGATCCAACTCTGTAGTTCGTAATACTTAAAGGTCAGCCATATACATACAATTTGGCTCTCAGTTAGAGCTGACAGGCCAAGTTGTGACAATTATGCCTATTTGTCCCTTCGTATTCCCCCTCCATACACAGATTGGACTGTTAGTTCATCATCTGCAGTCTACCATGATATCTTGTAGTGAGTGGACAGACGATGTTGAATAACGCTTTCAAATTTGTTGTCTCGGACGGCAGGCCACTTCATACACGTCAATTGGACCACTGCTCAGACACATCCGACCGGTTGAACTCCGGGAATTCTCATAGTCCAAATCTAAATAATTTGCCGGAAAGCTACACCACACACATGAGTTCTGCCTTTCAGGCTTTGACTATTCAGGTCGATCGGATGATCGAACTGTACGAGTAAGGCGGTCAAGCTCACCTGCAGCTGAACTGTTAGGACTCTGGTCTTCGAATCTATAGGTACCGAGCTCCTATGCCGGGTATGAGGAGAATATCTGAATTTGCATGAATGTTCTTGATGGTTCACTTAAAAACCAAACCAACCACTTTGATATATTTTAAAACTACCGAAATAATTCACATAATCGCAGTATGAATCGGATAAAAGCCTGTACGAAAGTTATGCATATTTTGTTACTTGCATCTAATTGGCTGTTTGTTGATTTCCATACACTTTGCTGTTTCACTGTAAGGCCATAGGGTATCTGTACTACACAGGGTGAATTGCACCTAATCTGCCAAACGAAAGGGGGCGATAGAAGAGCCCATGTGCAGTATAAAACACCATAGCAACCCTGTCCTATCTCTAAGCGTTTCCGAGTTATGGTGGATAGAAGGAAAGTGCGTCAAGTTTGAAAAAAACCCAAATTGGTGAAGTTTCTGAAAGGTCTACACGCAAAATAAGCACATAATTGGAACATCTGCATATCAGACAGAGTTCATATGCAGATAGTGACGGATTTTCATACCTTCTGTTTATGCACCATTGTTTCGTTTGCCGCATGTTCGTCGAATGTTTACTTCGACAAACCCTGATTTCAGTGATGCAAACAAAAAGCTAAATTTCTCCTGCACTAAAACACCGATATGATTTATTATAGGCTCATTCGAAAGCTGGTGGAATGAAAAAGTGTTTGGTAAATTGGACAGATGGTAGCTAGAAGGGTTTTTGCGATATAGCCGGTTATAGATTTTGGTAACATTTCGATTTTGCACTTCGCCAATGTTTTAGCGCTTGTAGCTCATCCTGATGACAATGGTGTCATCTTATAGAATTTTTTCTGCTCTTTCCAATCATGTGCTTATTTTACGTGTAAACCTTTCAGAAACCTCACAAATTGTTTTTTTAGATTTGGCGAACTTTCCTACTATCCACCATAACTCGGAAAGGGTTAGAGATAGGACAGGGTTGCTATGGTGTTTTATACTGCACATGAGCTCTTCTATCACCCCCTTTCATTTGGTAGATTAGGGGCAATTGACCCTGTATACTAGAAAGTACAGATGTTTAACTTTGTACGTGTAAATTTATTTAAAGTGTTAAAATATAAACTCACAAATTATGCCAATATTAAATATCTAGCGATACGTTGTCATACAACATGTAATTTTAAGATTCGTTTTGAAAGAAAACAGTGTGATTCATATGATAATAATAGAGTAAATATATAATATAATACCCTCATGATTTATGAGTTTAAATTTTAACACTTTAAATAATCATAAACGTACAAAATTTCATATCTGTACTTTTCCGGTTTTGGTTGTTCTAAGAGTTTTTAAAATAAAAATATAAAAGCTGGCATCGAATGATGGTTGAATTGAAAGTCACTGACCTCTTCAGAGCGATCCATCCTTATACAATGAAGGTTTGTTAATATTGTAAGATTTGTGTGCTTCTTTTAAATTCGATTTCAAACATGCTTGTATCATATGTACATAGCTAGATTGACAGCTAAGAAGGGGTGTTTGAATATTTTTGGCCAGAAAGTCCATTATTAGAGTGTTCTGTTATTTCCTAAGCAATGTGTATCGCATCAAAATTTCAATAGCGTTAAACGCCATATATTTTTTACCTAAGCTGTAAAGTTGTTTTATGTAATAATTACTGTTATTTTCAAGATTGGCTTAGATCCATCTCTACGAACTACACGCCCCTCCAAAAAATAAGCACGAAATGCAAATTCTGACATCACGAGCGAACGAATGAATTTTATTGAATAAAACTTATATAAATATGCAAATATAGAAACACGTGCATAATAGTAATTGGCTCTGTGCCAAATACGTAAATCAGTGTCTTGGTACAAGCAGGCGTTTCTTTTTGTGAATCTTTCCGTGTAGTAAATACGGACGTTAGAGCGAAAATCCGAAATAACCATTTCATTCGATATGTTCCAAACTAGGCAGGTTAGAATCCGACCAATATATTGGAGAAGTTGTTGAATCCTTCAGAGTCCACCATTTTATGATGTCACTCTTATGCACCCAATTTTAAAAGAGCAAAATAATACGCAGAAGACCAGGCTCGGTCGTCCTCGAGTTACAATATCTTCCTATGACCGCTACTTAACGTTATTGGTCAGATGTAACAGGGAAGCAACAGCACCTGCTTTAAGTTCTAGCCTCGCTGCAACTACAGGTAAGCTTGTAATCGTTACAACTGTGAGAAGGAGATTGCACGCACATAGCTTTTATTCGCGGAGGCCAACCATTTGTGTTCCATTGTCTGCGAGGCATAAAGTAGCCCGTCTCCGCAATGGTGTCAGGAACACATCAGTTAGACCATAGACGATTGGAGCAGTGTCCTATTTACCGATGAGTTAAGATTCACTTGTAGTCGGTTGATCGACGGATTTTTGTGTGAAGAAAGGCTGGTATACGGTATCAAGCTATTAACATCGTCCAGCGCCACTCATTTTCTGGTGGTGGTATCATTGTTTGGGCTGAGATTTCCTTCGACGGACGTACTGACCTACATTTCTTCCTCAACGGTACTGTGACTGACCAAGTATATCGCGACGAAATCCTTGATCCCTATGTTCGCCCTTATGTGGGTGCAATAGGTTCTGAGTTTGTTCCTATGGACACAACGTCCGGCCAAATAAATCTCGTATCTTAAGCGATTACATAATGACAGAGGGAATTCAGCGAATGGAGTGGCTAATGTATTTCCCAGACCTAAACCCAATAGAGCATGTATGGGATGCACTTGGGAGAGCTGTAGCTTCCCGACAAACCCTTCCAAACACTACCCAAGAGCTCCAACATGCTCTCATACAAGAGTGCTTATTACTGCCTTCCGACCTCATTGAGCACTTAATCGGTGGCATGCACAGTCGTTGCCAAGTCTGCATTAGTAGTTGTTGTTGAGACCCAGACCGTCTGACCTTCCAGAAAGGTGCCAAGTCTGCATTAGTGTAAGAGGAGGTCATATTACTTATTGACAGACATTTCACATTCTAAACTATGACCTGTCTTTTTCTCCATTTTTTTGTATTTCTTTTTAATGCGTAAGTATTCACTTTGCCAATAGTCATGGGATACCACTCTAATATCGTGTTGGGCCTCCTTTAGTTCGGCGAAGTGCAGCAACTCGACGTGGCATGAACTCAATTAGTCGGCGGAAGTATCCAGGAGAAATTTTCAGCCATGCTGTCTCGATAGCAGTTCATAATTGCGTGCTTTTAGTAGATGTTGGAATTTGGGCACGAATGGATCTTGCGATCACATCCCAGATATGCTCCAAGGGGTTCATGTCTGGCAATCTAGGTAGCCAAATCATGGACTGGAATTGTCTAGAATGCTCCTCAAATCAGTCGCGAGTAATATGGGTTCAGTGACACTTAGCATTATTATCCTGGAACATCCCATCGTTATTGAGGTACGTGAAGGCCATGGACGGTTGCAAATGGTCCCCAAGCAGCTGAACATGGCAATTTCCTGTCAATAACTGATTCAATTTGACCAGAGGACCCAATCCATGCCAAGTAAACAATCCCCACACCACTATGGAACTACCACCAGCTTGCACAGTGCCTTGTTGACAAGTTGAATCCATACCTTCATTGGGTTTGCGCCCCACCGGAACGCGACCCTCAGCTCGTACCAACTGGAAACGTGATTCATCAGACCACGCTAGCTTCTTTCAGTCATCTAGGGCCGCCCAGGCGGTGAAGTGGATAGCGTCTCCGACTGCTGTCTAGTGGGCTTGGGTTCGAATCCCGAGTAAGGCATGGGCGTTTTCTTGAGGATGAAGTCAGTCTTCCGCCTTCTGGGTCCTCGCCAAATGTGAAGCTGCAGCCCCCAGACCTTCGACAGTGATGCTTGTTTGTGTTAATAAAAACTTTGTGATCTCGTCTTGTGTCATTCTTTGTCTTTCTACTGGCATCACTGGTCCTGTTTGTGGTTCGACCGAAACAGGAGGTTATGAGCAACAACAACAACAGTCATCTAGGATCTATTGTATATATTCGCGAGCCCAGGTGATGCGCTGAAGCCGATGATGTGCTGTGAGTAAAGGCACTCAAGTCGGTCTGCTGCCATATCATATCAACGGTAATTTCGCTGCATAGACCTCACAAATACGTTTCTAGTGCATCTCTCATTGAATGTGGTAATCAGGTGACGCAGTGTTGTTCGTCTGTTAGCACGGACGCTTCTGCTTAGAAGTCGCTGGTCTCGACCATTCAGCAGACGTGACCGCCCATTGCGCTGTCCCTTGTAGGAGATAATGCCTTCCATGAGGTACTCTCGATAAATCCTTGACACTGTCGAGTGAGAAATTTCCAAAGTTTCAACAACTTCCGAAATGCTATGCCCCATGCGTCGAGCTCCAACTATCATTCCACGTTCAAAATCTGTTAATTCCCGTCGGGTAGCCATTATCACGTTATTTAACGTTTCACAAGACATTAAAGAGTCCAATAGATAACACTGACAGCCATCTGGTTCTTTATATCCTTTTAACGCGATGCGAGCGCTACTTGTAAATTTGCATATTGCTGTCCCATGAATTTTGGCACTTGACTGTATATTCGAAAAAATTTTTTTTTGTATGCAAATAATAGGCAGAGTCCTATGTTACTGTAAAATTTGGAATAAATTGTTGCAGTCGTTTCTGATTTGTGACTGATTTTCACTTTCGTGCTTATTTTTCGGAGGGAAGTGTATACTGCACTGTCAAGTGCATTGACATCTATGGTTCTTATAGGTCTGAAATATCCCAAGTACACGTAATAAATTTTCGTGTGATTATTTTATCAACTGAATATTTTATTTATATTAGCGTGAATATTTTATTTATTTTATTCGCCTTCAATATTTTTTTTTTTTACTTCCTCTCACTATTGCATAGAAAAAGTGTTGTTTCGGCACAGTAGCTCAAGATCGAATACATGTTTAGTGTGTTGATTAGAAATTCGCACAGGATCGGGCCTGGTTCATGGTTTTACGCCAGGTTATTACTATACCTTGAAATGAAATATATACAAAGATTTATTTCTTTCTTTCAGTTGGGTCAGAAAATTGATCACTGTCATGCAATAATGCACTAGTTGATGTTATTTAAGATTTTCGTGTGAATTCTCACAACACAATTATAAAAAATCTGATGTGGACAGTACATGACACCATAATGCAATGCCTTTACTCATTTTACACCGAATCAACGGTGTACGAAATACCAGAATGATAAACTGCAAGAAAGTTTAAAAAAGCAAGAAAGAAGAGTTAGCAGATTTGCTAAATGATATTGCATATGAAAAGTGAACATATGTGATAATACTTACTTTATGATGCTTATGAAAGTTTTTGTTAAATTTAGTTGAAAAATGTGCAATATCTCGTAAATGGTTCCTGCTAGCGTTCTAAAGTTTATGCCATTTGTTTTTTAATGAAAAATTACGTTTGAAATGAATATTTATTTAACGGTATTGAAGATCTTGATTTTTTTAATGATTTTTTTTTTTAAAAATATCTCCAAAAATCGTTCAATATCTTGAGAAAGGTTTATGCTAGCGTTCTAAAGTTAATATTATTCATTTTCAAATGAAAAATTGCGCATGAAATAATTATTTTTCTTTATCATCATTGAATATCCTGATTTTTTAACGATTTTTTTCAAAAGTTCATTAGAAAATTTTTAGATCGAATCTTCTGATTGCATTTAAAATCGATAGGATTCTAGCATTCACTGAATGCAATAATCGTACCAAATTACATTTGAAACACTTCATTCGTTCATCAGATGCGATACCCCCCACCCCCCTACCCCTCCCATACAGACATCACAACAAAGACTTTGCATTTGAGTTCAGAGATGCTTGAAATGTGCTTTCCGTCGAAAATTCTTTTGTCGAAAACTTGAATTCGAATTTCCGATCCTGTCACAGTACTTTCTCTATACATTATTCTATGTATGTAGGAAAAGTGTAAAAATGAACGTGATATATAGATTTAAAACGTAGCTTATGCAACTTTTAAACTTTATGAAGCCTTCTAAGTTCGTTTTTCAAACACTCACTTGAAAAACCTCAAAAATCTATTTGAGGCTGAATAATTTTAGTCAGTTAGCATTTAATATATTTCGAACGGTGGCAGTTTGAGTGGCAACTTGCATGGCCTTTAAGGGGGGGGGGGGAAGGCAAGAGTAAATATTCATATCTGATGTGAAAAGAACGTTTTAGATCTGAATTTAAATTTTGATATGCTGATCCTATAAAAATTATTTAAGTGTTAAAGAATAGTAATGAGAAACTCGTAGAATTAAACAAACTTATAGGTTTTTCACATTAAAATTTATTGGAGGAAAAGAGGGACTTTAATAGGCAATATTCAGTACCATACTACAGGAGAATGGATATATTTTAAAAAATACATATAATAAACGAACCAAATTATTTTCGAAATGCTTCATTTGTTCCTTAGGTACTGCGTCCGCACACACACTAATATATATATACACACACTAACATGCACACTCACACACTAACATGCACACTCTATCATACATACACGCGCACTCTAATATACACATACATACACACGCTAACGTATATACATATTAACATACATACATACATACACACGCACACACTAACATATATACACACACACTAACATATATACACACACACTAACATATATACACACACACTAATTTCATATACATACACACTAACATATATACGCACACTTTAGCATACACACACATAGATACACATACACTCTAACATACATATCCACTAACATACATACATACACACACACTAACATGCATTCATACATACACACTAACATGCATTCATACATACACACAGACACTAACACACACACGCACACACAGACATTATCCCCAAAACGTTCGATTCGAGTTCAAGAATGCTTTAATTCGAATTTTAGATCTCGTCAGAATATACTTTCCTTTTTTTTACATTATACTAAGCATGTAGGGAAAGTAAATAAAAACCGAATCATTAAGCCCTAAACTTGCCAAGGATCATTTGGCGACTTTTAAATTATATTAACCCTTGTGGCACATCTTATCTTTCTTAGTTTCTGTGAGCACGTGGAAACTATACATTTGAAATTGATATTTAAAGGCAATGAAAACCCTTTGAAAACAAAATATGATCGAAGAAAGGTTTATGCGAGGTATTTGGTTGTAGTGTAAAATATAAAATACTTTGAGTTATGTGCATGTCGTGTTACGTGCATAATTAGACTATAGGGTACTGTTTACGTAAGATCATGGCTTAATTTGGACATCGTGAATTGCATCCACTCTGCCAATGTAGTTTCAGGAGGGTAAGTCGCAATTTACTTTATCTGTATATTGAATTGCAGTTAAAAACTTTTCAATGTTTTATAAAATAATCATTTAAAAGTTAAAATTAAACTATAAATGCTAAATTACTTATTTTGTTAACATGCTATTCTAGTTGCATTCCCTACATAGTATAATGTATAGGGAAAGTATAGAGATGGGATCAAAAATTCGAAATTGAGTTTTAGACGAGAGAGCACGCTAAAGCATCCCTAAACTGGAATCGAACGTTTTTGATGTGATGTGTGTGTGGATGCGATATTTGATAAATGAATGAAGTGTTTCAAACGTAATTTTGGTATGATTATTTCAATAAGTGAATATTGGAATTCAATTGGGCATTATCCCAAAGACCGGTACGGTCTCTAATTTGGCGACTTTTTTGGCTCCAATTCTCTTACGGCGCTCGATGTTATTAGCGCATGAGCACGAATGTAAATAAACAACCTGCGTAGTAGAATGCGCAGAAACGTAAGTGCAAAGGAGCATTATTTTTACCATAGAGCATAATGGTAAACTGACGATGATGTCAAATAAAAATTGAAATTAAACCCATTAAACATCGAATTTATCTTTGTGATGAATATTAGTTATTTAGAATACATTAATAACAATATATATTTAAAGATTTCATTTGCTAAAGTGCGTTTTAAGTGATTATACACTACTACTTATTTTTACTGTAGTCACTAAGTAGCGTTCTAAAGATGTATATATTTATTAGAAAATTCTGCAATGTATATGCGAGTCAGGGAAAAGATATATAACGAATTTTCGCAAAAAATTCGTGTATATAGTTTAATGAAAGTTAATATTGCCGTGCCTTAATATTTTATTTTCCGATTAATTAAAAATATCCATCAAGGAAGATAAATTTAGATATATCCCGCAAAAATTAGAGGTTAAACGAATGTAAGTTTCTAAAGTAATGTATGTGTCGTGTATTTGAATATATATATACATATGTATATATCGTAATTCAATGTACTATATGTCGGAGGTTGCACGTAGCAACAGATGTTCTGTGGCTCATAGAGTCATGTAGCAATTAGAGCATGGATCTACGCCCGCTTCGCGAGCTAACCTCGCTATGCTCGCCCGCTAAAAAAACATCACAGAATCCGGTCCCGCTGGCTGTCTGAGGTCGCACGTAGCAACAGCTGTTTGTGCAACAGGTGATCTGTGGCTCATAGAGTGATGTAGCAATTAGAGCATGGATCTACGCCCGCTTCGCGAGCTAACCTCGCTACGCTCGCCCGCTAAAAAAACATCACAGAATCCGGTCCCGCTGGCTGTCGGAGGTCGCACGTAGCAACAGCTGTTTGTGCAACAGGTGATCTGTGGCTCATAGAGTGATGTAGCAATTAGAGCATGGATCTACGCCCGCTTCGCGAGCTAACCTCGCTACGCTCGCCCGCTAAAAAACATCACAGAATCCGGTCCCGCTGGCTGTCGGAGGTCGCACGTAGCAACAGCTGTTTGTGCAACAGGTGACCTGTGGCTCATAGAGTGATGTAGCAATTAGAGCATGGATCTACGCCCGCTTCGCGAGCTAACCTCGCTACGCTCGCCCTCTAAAAAAACATCACAGAATCCGGTCCCGCTGGCTGTCGGAGGTCGCACGTAACAACAGCTGTTTGTGCAACAGGTGTTCTGTGGCTCATAGAGTGATGTAACAATTAGAGCATGGATCTATGCCCGCTTCGCGAGCTAACCTCGCTACGCTCGCCCGCTAAAAAACATCACAGAATCCGGTCCCGCTGGCTGTCGGAGGTCGCACGTAGCAACAGCTGTTTGTGCAACAGGTGATCTGTGGCTCATAGAGTGATGTAACAATTAGAGCATGGATCTACGCCCGCTTCGCGAGCTAACCTCGCTACGCTCGCCCGCTAAAAAACATCACAGAATCTGGTCCCGCTGGCTGTCGGAGGTCGCACGTAGCAACAGCTGTTTGTGCAACAGGTGTTCCATAACTCATTCAGTGATTTTTATGTTACGTCCGCCGCGCGGAAGTAAGCCTGTGCTCTGTGAACCATAGAACACCTATTGCACAAATAGATTTTGCTACGAGCGAACTTCAACATTCAGCGGGGCTGGATTCTGTGTGTTTTTAGCGGAAAAGGTAAGACCGCGAAGCGGTCGTGGATCCATGTTCGAATTGCTATGGACCAACTGTTGCCAACACATCTATTGCATATTGTGGCCAAATCTGACTGTAGCCCCGTTAACCGAGAAATACCAAACTTTAATTAAAAACCGATACCATGTTAACCCAAAGTACCAAAATTTGATAAAAAACGATACTTAGGAATTCGATAAAACACTTCTCACCTTCTACTTTCCTCCTCTTTTTTTAAGGCTTCTTTCCTCTTCTTTTTCTCTTCAGGAGGTGGATCTATCATGTCAGGAGGATAAACTTTGATTATGGCCTCTAAAAACGATTTAAAAAGCTCTTGATAATTTCCTTTGTAGTAACGACGCCACATGAAATCGGCCAGGTAGGAATCAAACTGATCCGATCCCACGCAACGCCGGTTACCACGCTGCTGTCTTTTAATCCAGCTCCACGTTCCTTCGATAGTATTTGTGTGCGCGCCTGTTACCGGGTCCTTAAACGTCAGACTATGATTTACTGACTGGTGTACGAACCCTTCATCTGAAAGGCAATCGTACGCCTTCCAGCAGTCTGATATTATTGTTGTCCCCGGTTCAACATACTTTTTTATAACATTTAACAACACATCCTTACTTCTATTTTCAACCACTTCAAAAAAACAACTCACAGACCCCCTTTCAATTCCTCCAAACACCCAATTACCTTTCACTTGCTTGCCCCTATTATACTTTCTTTTGCCAAACATGCTCTCATCAATCTCAACAATTTTACCAGGTCCACCAAGCATTCTACTTTCACTCACAATCACTTCCACACATACCTCCCTACAAAAACTCTTCCAATCCGTTATTGTGTTTTTAGACATATTCATCTCATCCACCATCCAGTCATGCGGAGTCTTTTTCACACACAGCCATGTCATTTTCAAAATCTCAATCAAACTCAATCTAGAATGCTCAAACCACGTACCATTCCTTATACTCCTCTTCACATAATGCACATTCGCTCCAAAAACACGGCAAACCCACGTATAACCATCACACTCTTCCGTACTATCATTTCTTTCACACAATCGCATAGGCGATTTACATTTAGGACATTCGTACCCACTTGCAATCAACCCCTGATTCATACACCATTTAATCACATTCATTTTACCACTATCTATCAAACGATCAAACAAAACAATACTATATCTTTCACTCTTCACAGCCATTTAGCACACACAAAACAAATCGAAGAAACTTCACCAATACTTGTACGTATTCCTTCAAATTACGTCACCTCTTAGATCAGCACCAGAGCAATTAAATAAATAGAGAAAAACTTTCAATTTATCCAAATAATTTACTTTTAAAAAATCAGCAGATTTATAAAATAATAATAGAATAAATTCCAACTAGACAGCCAATTCTAAACATCCAACAAACACAAAAAACCAGCATAAGAATTAAGTAAGCGTAGAATAACACAAGTTTAGACAGTTGCCATAGTAACCAACTCGCAAGGTTACCATGATTATGAAGAGTTAAAGAGTTCACAATATAGCACTCCGCCACAATATAGCACTCCGCTTATCGCCGATTTGGGCGCGATAAAAAAAAACGACCGTACCGATCTTTGGGATATAGCCTTCAATTGATTTAAAACACAACCGAATGTTCGGAAGTTCCTCTTTCCAATTTTTGAATGAATTTTTGAAAAATTAATTATAAAAATCCAAGACTTTCAATAATGATGATTAATAATTTCATACATAAATTTTCATTAGAATGCGAATGATATAAATTTTAGAACGCTAGCATAAACCGTTCTTGAGATATTGCACGATTTTCAAAACAATGTTGGACAAATTATTGAAAAAAAAATCTGAATTTTCAAATTTTCAATACTGTTAAGTAAATAATCATTTTACATGTAATGCTTTATTAGGAAAAGAAATTACACAAACTTTAGAACTCTAGCATGAATCGTTTTAGAGATATTTCATGTTTTCCAAATACATTTTTACAAACATTTAAAAAAAAATAATAAAAAAGTAGTAAGTGTCATCCAATACAGGTTCACTTTTCCTAAGCAATATTATGCAACAAATTTGTTAATATCATTCATGTTAGCCTAGTTCGTTCTATTTAAGAGAGACATTAATTTTTTGTAATCATTTTGTATTCTGAAGAATTTGCCCAAAATTTGCCAGTAGTTATTTATTTCCCGGGATATGAATTAAATGTCAGTTGTAAATTGATGTAGATGTTGCACATGAGTTCTGTTTGAACTCAACTCATAAGATGCTAAAAGCGTTCATTTTCAATTTATATGGTATTAATTCAATACCAAAATCATTGTCCTCTGCATCTTGTACACCATTATTTCGCTGTGAAGGAAGTAAAGCAAGTCATTGCATTATGTAAGAAAACCCATGTGCCGTGTTCACATAAGATTTTTACTTTCTTATGCTATGTAATATAGTATAGAGAAAGTATTGTTATCACGAAAATTTTCGAATTCGAGATTTTAAAGCCAATATATGATTTAGGACCTCCTGAACACGTTTTGATTATTTTTGGAGTGATGTCCGTCTGTATGTATGTCTGTGGTCGATTTCTTGTGTACACGACAGTGAGAACAAATATTAATGGATTTTCACGAAACTTTATATCCGGCTTTATTATAAAAAAATATAGAATTAAATAAAAAAAAAAGTAATTCGAACGTCAAACTTCGATCGACATTTTATATTATTTTGACATGGCAGCATAGGACAAAAATTAACATAATTATGCATGAAAGGGTTTATTTATAGCTCAATGATCACGAATCTTAACCTTTTGCTCCTTTGCAGGTATTGGCGTCCGGACGCCAATGCCTGCAAAAGGGGATCGAAACTGTTTGGGATAGGGTATGTCAAATACCTGTCTTTTTGGGAGGTTCTTCGTTTGGGATGTAGGCTGTTCCACCCGTAAGCAAAAGGTTAATAGTATCAATGATTTTTATGAAAAATAGTCGCTATATAATTTTTTTTGTTCGTGCCGTAATTATCCCTTCTAGGGGAAAGCCCCCTCCCCTCCCCGTCGGGGGGTATATTGTCAAGTATGTTATAAGTTGAAAGATTTTGTCAAGCCCTTTAATGTGAAGAGTGATAGGCTATAATTGTAATCGTTTGAACCCACAATAAGTTTTCAAAATGTTTCTTGTAAAATTAAAAAAAAAAAAATTACTAAAAATGAATTCTGGTATGAGAAAGTCGAGTTGAGTCACACTTCAGCTAATTTAATAATACGTATAATGCCCGTAACGTTATAAATTTATTATTACCGGCCTTGAAAACCAAACCTAACTGCACGTGTATACAAGCACTAAAATGCACTGAAACGCCATGTAGCAGACAACTAATTCTAAATAATACTTGTGGCATAAATGGCATAAAAAGAATATTTTATCACAAGTTATAAAGCATCCGTTGAATATTCAGAGTGAAAAGTGAAAATGTTAAAATGTAGTCAATATGAATATTAAGGCTTCTCAAAGACAGGTAAACTATAGTTGTTGTTGTTGAGACCCAAACCGTCCGACTTACCAAAAAGGTGTAAGATAACTGTCTGGACGGCCGGGAAGAGCCAACCAATTTAGACCGGAACCCAGTGGGGGAGGCATCCACAGGGACCGTACCCTTCCTCCCTTACCACCAACCTCTCGGAAGGACTTACGGACCCACATGTTTAACGTGATCGCACTCCGCTGAACACGGCGGCAGTTTTGGCAGCGGAGGGAATCAAACCCGGGCCTACCGAGTGCAATTCCCGCACGCTAACCACTGGGCTACCGCGCCCTAGGTAAACTATAGTGTTATAGTGAATATGACATTTTGTTTAATTTTAAATAATTCATTATTTTTAAAACTTTAAATCAAATTTTAAATGCACATTTTATTTTATTTTAACTCATAATTTTAAACTCACTTTTTCTTTCGTTTAAATGCATTCTAAGGACGTTGCTATGGGCTACTAGCTTTATTCTAAATTGCTTTCTCACGCTCCTGCAGACTTAGTTTCACATACAGCTACAAGCTCACGAGGGTAGTCACACGTACCCCCCCCCCCCCCCCCTCCACTAAAAACACTTGCAAGTTTCTTTTAAATGCTCAACGGACAAATTCCTTTGCAGACAAGAACTCAAAATTCTCAGAGAAACTTAGAAGCACCACTCCTATTCCCACCCGATTAAATTGCTATATCCCTTACTGAAAACCATTTGAACTGTCAACTTCTAAAATGAAGTACCAAGTGTCACTCCCACTGGACAACACCTTGACCAGAAGTCGAAAATGTTCCCATGCTCCCAAAACTGGGCAAACAATAATTTTACCCCTCAATTTAGATTTACAGCGGCAATGACCAATTACAACTACTTGTAGGAAACTCCCAACCAACTACTTGGGATCTTAGAGAGCGGCAGCTAATATCAGACGGCGTAGAGAGAGAGAGGCTATGGTGTAGAATTAAGATTTGGAGAGGCTGGCCTAGTGTCCGGTCCATATATATACAGGTCCCTTTGTTTTTATAAAAACCTTGGAGAGAATCTTGATTTTTCGTTTAATTCCAATTGATGACCACCGGAGATGACTAACTTGTCCAAACCCAACCAGTCATTATGATCTACACATCAATATAAAAGAATTACGGCTAATAGCAAATGTATGAGATTCTGGTCGCTTACACGAATGCTCAAGCAGGGCCACTGTGGCCCATTATTGATAATCGGATCCCTATGAATAAAAGATAGGTCACAATGTGTGCAGCCAAGATAATGAAGGATGCCTATGGAGGCTGATATAAACGACATCACAAATAGAGAGTAGCGGCAAACAAAGCTACAATGCACGCTTCTGCATATCGTATCGAGAATAAATCGGAGATTGCAGAACTCCCAAAGAATGGCGTTCGTCACGAGTGTGACTTTAAAATCAAAGTAGGAATACAAAAAGAAAAAAAAAACTTTAGGGTATTTACTGTAGAGCAAAATATATAACAGTCACCACTATCGAAATTTGAGGCCTCTTTTCCAACAGGTATACTTGAGCAGAAGTGAGACAAATACACAAATACAGAGTTTGACAGAAGTATACACCCGCACCAGTATAGATGTTTGCATTGTCAATCAAGCCGTTAGTTGAAATATGTAACCATTATTCCAATGGATATCTTTCACTAATGGTGGCCATTGTATCAGATTTCTCGCATCGAATCAAAGGAATCTAATTTCCTGCTTCCCTAAACCAACTCTAGATAGACAAGAACAATTCTGATATCTGTATCAGGCAGTATGCTGTTTCCCTGAAGACTTTTGAGTAAAGGCTTTCCCAGTCAGTTCTTTTGGAAAAAGATATCTGCTTCTGAAACTGGTTGATATTGTTTTAATTGTTTGTTGCTGCAGGCTGACATATTTTATTTTATTCGTGGACATTACTTCAGCAGTTTAGACGAATTTTTTATAAGCCATTTTCTTATTTAGAACTTTTACTTTGAGTTTTCTACAGGTATGATCTAAAAATTTTTCCTCGATGTTTATCCAAAACTACGATAAACCCTTACTTTAAGTTAGGACACAAAATGGCATATCTACTATATGTTTTTTTTATTAAAAAGTGCCTTTTGTAGTTTGTATTTGATTTATTATTAGAAATTTTCGCGACGAAAATGTTATCTGATCGACCCATTGCACATTTACTGGTTGATTGATAATGATGCGTACTCAACTTAACCACAGGGAACTAACTCAATCTAAACATAGTCATGAAGCCATGTCTAATTCAAAAAGTATATATATTTTTTTAGTTGTGCCATTTTTGACGCAAGAGTGCGATATACTAGAATCTATGCTTTTTGTGTATATGCTCAATGTTTCTTTGTGTTCAACATATAAATTAAACAAAAAAACAATCAGAATTTTGCCTGTCTTTCAGGCATGAATTAATGAATTCTCGACTGTGAAAAAATATAAAGTATCTTAGAACGACAAAGAAAAAATTACACAGGAATGTCTCAGTCTTGAGCTTTTATTTTCTCTACTAAGATCATGTTTTTCCAGATATTTTTATCCAAATTTCTAAAAAAGAATACCCAGATGAATGATTTCTTTTGCTTTCTTCAAATCCTTTAGATTATATGTATAACTTTTCCGGGAAAAAATAATTTGCAGTTTCGAGTTTTTTCCCAACCATTTCAGGTTACTTTTATTTCTTTTCAATTAAAAGGCCATTTAGAATTGACCGAAGAACTGCTCAGGGAATATATATATATAATATAAACATATTATTATCTTAAGATAAATAAAAATAAAACAGAAATCTCTCTCAAAAAGCTCTACGCAGCTTAGTAAAGAAGATTAAAATATAAAAACTAAAATGAAACAAGAAGACAAAGTACCAAAAGATGGCCAGGGGGGAGGGGATGACCCCCCGGTTAAGCAAGTTTTATGTCGCGTTTTTTAATATCACATTTAGTCATAATTTTTTTTATTTTCCATACTTCGTTGTAACACAGACTTAAAATCAGAGTTGGGCAAAATACATTGAAAATGTATTTTCAATACAAAATACATAGGTTTTAGTGCATAAAATACAAAATACTTTTCAAATTAAAAAAATTCAAAATACAAAATAATGTATTTTCAAAATACATTCAAAATACAAAATATATGTATTTTCAAAATACATTCAAAATACATTTTAAAAAAATTAAACATTCCTGTGTATTGGGCTGGAGTGAATTTTCAATACAATATTTGTTTATGCATTTTATTGGACATATACCTTATATTTGTTAAATATTTACATTCAAATTTTAAAAGGATCAGAATGTATTAAAAAGGTACGACTTAAAAGACTGAAATTTTAGATCTCCATTGTAATGAAGTGAAAATAAATGAATCAATGGGAAAACACATTTTTTATAACTGACAGATATAATAAGCAAGGAAGATCAATCATGCATAAAGCATTGATTACGAAACACTTTCCAACTGCAATGCAATTTTATTTAAACATCTCTAAAATGCGATACATTCAGCGTTGATATTTTTTAAATTATCACAGAACTACAATAATTTATTATATTTGAAAACTTAAACTTCATCGAAAGAAATGAATTTTATTCAAATGACGTCATCGAAATATAAATCGCCTGGCTCTATGTAAAAGCAGTGAATAAATATTTCAATCATACATTTTTATTCCATTCCTTTTATTCAGAGATGATATTTTTAAAATTATCACAATAATACAATAATTTATTTTACTTAAAAATTGAAAACTATGGAGATAAATGTACTAACTCCATGCTTAAAACTTCATCGATAAATGCAATGTTATAAAATCATTTGCTTCTCTATGTAAAAAATAAATTTTTCATTCATATCACTTATATTCCAGACTCCAGAACTAAATAATTCTGCTTTAAAAAAAATTCAACAATTCTTATACAACTCATCTTAGAGCTTGGTGTGTTTACATTCTGTATACGTTAAAATTAGGCTTCGTTGTAGAAATAATCAAAGTTTGATGACCATTTAAACTCAAAAATATTGTAATTGCGTTGGCACAGAATATAGATACTCAGAAATTACGCAAAAATAATTCGGTTTTAGGACAGATGCAACACAAAATATAAATTTAAAAGAACTTTAAATATCGCAATTTTTACTCTGGGAAAAAAGATGGATGCCCAATTTTTGTTTGAAGTGGGTTAAGTGATCTCTGCATATTATATGGGTGTAATAAATATTTAAATTTTTATTTAAAACACTGCCAAACATATTTCGCTAAAAGTTTTTTTATATATTTTATGGGATAATTTGAATATTTCCCGAAACTTTCGAAGCAATTTATGAATTTTAAATTCGCTTAAAATATGTTTGAAAAATCAAGTCCTATAGGGTTCAATGTATTTCATTTTTTCAACCCAGGTTTAATCCAAAACTAATTGGGTGCTATTATTCATTTACATTCTCATATACCCCACAACATACTAAAATTTCATTTTGATAAAAAATCATTTTTACGGCAGTTATCGTGCGAACGGACAGACAGACAGACAGCCAGAATGTACAAAGTTATAAACAATTTTCAACTATGTTAAAAACAAGAAATTTATGAATAAACCTTCATATGGTGCAAATGGTTTGCACACTTCATTTTGAACGGAACCATTAAGCATTTTAATTATATTTTGCATACATATTTTAGAAATGGAAATCCACATTGAACCTCCTAACTCCTCTAGGTTTCGATTCTGAATCCATATCAGTCATCATCTAAGCTGTATGTATAGCTAATCCTTAGAAATAGATGTTTCAAGGAAATTTTATCAACCGTAAGTGAAAATGCAAAATCATAAACCGAAGTGAAAACTTTTAGTGAACCTCCAGTCTCCTCCTGAATTTAATGTTGCATTCATCTCAGTCATCATCACAGCTCTATCTATCTTGAGAAATAAAGTTTCAAGATAACTTCTCGAACCGGAATTGGAAATCCTTAGTGGAAATCCATACCACTCCTCAATTCGATGCTGAATCCATATCAGTCATCATCTAAGCTATATTTTATAGTTGATTTCAAGAATTAGATATTTAAATAAAATGCAAATTTTTGAATCCGAAGTGACATTTCAACAGAACCAGAAGTGAAAATATTCTGTGAGTCTCTTAAGCCCTTAATTTAATGCCGAATCCATATCAGTCATTATCTCTACCCATGGGAAATTCTGAGAAATATATATTTTAAGTCAAATTTTGGAACTAGATGGAAAAAATCCTGGAAATTAAAATTCTTAATGAACCACCCTACCTCCTCCAGAACTTGATGCGCAGAATCCATGTCAATTACCATCTAAGCTCTACCTATAATCAATTTTGAAATATATACGTTTCAAGTAAAATTAAAATTTTAGAACCAGAAGTGGAAATCCTCAGTGAACCCTTCACTCCTCCGGAATATAATACTAACTCCAAATTAGCCGTCTGAGATCTATCCATAGCAGATTTAAAGAAATAGATGTTTCAAGGAAACATTTTTCCGAAAAGCAACAGTGTGGCTTTTTTTTACCCCCAATAAAACGTATTGCATAATACAGCGCTGCATAATATGCTGCAGCAGGTGCAATGTTTCTGTCGTCGATTTCTCCAAATACTGGCAGAATTCGATATTTGCACGTTGTTCTTCAAACACCATTTCCATTTTCGACGAACGCGAACGACTACAGTTTACTGACACGCATTGTCTGGAAAAACACCTTACACCTTTTTCTTCCTTTTCACATCTCGCGTCACATGTGCCTCTACGCCACAGTAAAATAGTTCCCCTCTCCTCCAATCAGGTTTGGAGATATCAGCACAGTCTCCGAACTTTTTGATTCTACCTTATATATATATATAATATATATATATATATATCCCTTCTTCCTTTTCACATCTCGCGTCACATGTGCCTCTACGCCACGGTAAAATAGTTCCCCTCTCCTCCAATCAGGGTTGGAGATATCAGCACAGTCTCCGAACTTTTTGATTCTACCTTATATATATATATAATATATATATATATATATCCCTTCTTCCTTTTCACATCTCGCGTCACATGTACCTCTACGCCACGGTAAAATAGTTCCCCTCTCCTCCAATCAGGGTTGGAGATATCAGCACAGTCTCCGAACTTTTTGATTCTACCTTATATATATATATATATATATATATATATATATATATATATATATATATATGTGTGTTTGTGTATAATAATAAGAGTTTGAAAGTTCAAAGAAAGAAAAGTGAGAAGCTGTTCAAGTATATTGTCCAACTAGAAATAGTTTATAGATATAACTATCTATTTCTTCAGACACAAACATATTTTGTGTTTGCTTCGACAAACTACTTGGACCCGATGAAGAGTTTTGGCGAAGTGAACAATTCCATTATTTAGGCCTAGCCCTTGTCCACGTGTATAGCATAAATGCTTGTATTTTATATATTTTTCCATTATCGTTTCCATACCATTGATATTTGTTGATTTTCTTTAACTTGATGACTCGAAATTTGTATTTTTTTCCATTTAATTGAAGATTTGCTGTTTTATACTTTTATTTTGTAGGTTTGTTAGAAAGTTAGGTTTTTCTAGTTGCAGCTTCTCACTTTTCTTTCATTGGACTTTCAAACTATTATTATTATTATTGAAATCCTTTTATTTATAAGCTGCATTTGCGTAGCAAATTAAATGTATTTCGCATTGTCATTCCATTTTACTTTATATCTTTATTTTTACATTTTCATATTTGCAAAGTATCTTTATTTTTTTAGCATGCTACAGTATTTATGAAATTTTTATACACACACACACACACACACACACATATATATATATATATATATATATATATATATGAGAGCAAAAAATAAAGATTCGAATACACTTGAGGAAAACACTTAACGCCATTAACAAAAGGTAGTTGTCTCACCTTTGAAATCTTAGCAGTTGGGAGATTAACGATTGATCACTGAAATACGAAAAGTTGTTGCCAGAACGATCATGTCGTCCTGTCAAACATTCGAACTGTAATAGTTCATGTTTAGCCACAAAATAAAAATGTATCCTACATACGTGTCCCTGGAAAAAATATTCCCACTACCGTATTGAATACAATGATAAATATTAAACAAGAAAGATCAATCATGCATAAAGCATTGATTATGGAACACTTTCTAACTGCAATGCAATTTTATTTAAACATCTCTAAAATGCGATACATTCAGCGGTGATGTTTTTAAAATTATCACAATACTATAATAATTTATTATATTTGAAAACTTCATCGAAACAAATGAACTTTATTCAAATGACGTCGTCGAAATATAAATCGTCTGGCTTTCTATATAAAAGCAGTGAATATTCCATTCATAAACTTTTTCCATTCCTTTCATTCAGCGGCGATATTTTTAAAATTATCACAATACTACAATAATTTATTTTACTTAAGAACTTAAAACCACGGAGGTAAAAGTATTTTATAACTCCATACTTAAAACTTCATCGAAAAACGCAATACTATAGAATCGTCTGCGTCTCTGTGTAAAATCTAAAATCAATGAATGTTTCATTCATATTATATATATTGCAGACTCCAGAGCGAAATAATTTTGCTTTGAAGAAATTCAGCAATTTTTATACAACTCATCTTACAACTTGAAGTGTTTACATTCTCCATACGTGAAAATTAGGCTTTCTTGTAGAAATAATCAAAGTTTGATTATCATTTAAACGCCAAAATATTATAATTGCGTTGGCGTAGTATATAGATGCACAGAAAATGAATAAAAAAGAAAGCGGTTTTAGAACCGATGCAATACTAAATATAAATTTAAAAGAACTTTAAAAATCACGATTTTGACACCAGACGGATGCCATATTTTATTTTGAAGTTGCTTACGTGATTTCTTCATATAATATGGTGGCAATTATTATTTTAATATTTATTTAAAAAACTACCGAACATATTTTGCTGAAAGTTTTTTTATATATTTTACGAGATAATTCGAATATTTCCTAAAAATTTTAAAGCAGTTTCTGAATTTTAAATTCGCTTAAAAAATGTTTCAAAAATTAGGTCCCATAGGGTTCAATGTATTTCATTTTTTCAACCTGGGTTCAATCCAAAACTAATGAGGAATTTTCACGGTTTTTTTTCTTATTTTTACCGTGTAGTAGAGAAAAAATCATAAATGATAGTATATATTTTTTTTAATTTTTGAACTTAGATAGTTAATATAAAAATGTTTAAACTCGCACTTAGCAATCCGGCGCGGAAACGCTGTTTCTGTAATGGCCGCTCTTGTGACGTCACTATGCATGTAAACAAAGAGCGCAATACACTATTTACTGTGGATTCCGAGATGTGCTCACTTGATTCTCCGACAAAATATTTTATTTATCATATTTTTATAATGTGAGATTCTAAAACCGACTTACAAGTACTGTTTAGTACCTTGCTGCACAAATACAACGGTTAATTCAGTTGATAAGCTGTTTTTTAATGTTCCAAAAGATCCAATTAAACGAATAGCATGGACTAAACTAAAGCAATAAAAAGGGACGAGCAGAAAAATCCAAAATTATCGAATAAAACATCTCTTTGGTGTTGTAAAGATCATTTTTCGGTAAGTAAACATTTGCTTCTGTTTAAATATTATTTACTTAGATTTATGGCCGTAACCAAGGGTTTTTTCGGGGGTTCAAACCCCCCCAAAATGAACAAGTTAACATTAAAAAGGTAAAGATCCATCAAGATATGAAATGTGGGTTTAACCCCCCCCCCCCCCCCCCCCGATACGATCTTGCTTGGATCAATAATAAACTATAAATAATCCTGTGTAAATAGTAATTTAAAATTAAAGAATTTTGAGGTCAAGTTAGGGATTGAACAATAAAACATACTCTAGCTTGTATCTCAAAATAATAAGTTTTAAAAACATAGAATCAAACCTTAAAAATATCTCACAAATTATTAAACAGGGATGGCGCTAGAATGTGCCAGAGGGGGGGGGGGGGGAGAGGTGGCAGTAATAAATATCTTAAAATGACGCCAGCGTTTTTGGCGCCACCTGTTAATAAGCCAAACAATTTATTGAAATAAAGAATGGCACATTAATTTATAATTATTTCTTTTTGGTGTAAGACAAATCTATTAATATCTATTGTATAAATATAAATGCTAACATTATATAGTAATTTATAATAATAAATGGCTGTCATTCCTTGTGTACTTATCAATATTTATCTGATATATATATATACTACTGATATATATATACTACTTTTTGTCAATATATATCTCTATTATTTGTCAATATAAATGCATTATATCATCAACTTATATATAATTATACAGTAATTATACAGTATTTATTTATACAGTATTTATACAGTATTTATACAGTAATACTGTATAAATAAATACTGTATTTATACAGTAATGGTTCTATCAACTTTTGTCCCCATATACAGAACACGTGCCCCTCCCCCCCTTCATCTGCTGAATAAAATATTCTTTTTTTTGGAGGGGGGGGGGAGACAAAAAATTAAATAAACTATCTCTTATAATGCTTTTATTCTTCCAATTATATCAAAATAATATAATTTGACATATTACAGAATATTCTCTGAAATTTTTTTAAAGTTTCGATAAATCCTTTTAACTTTGTAATGGGAGACATTAAATCAAACTATAACTGTTTTTTTAGAACTGTTTTTTGATTCCTCTCTATATTTCAGTTAAAGGAAGATATGGAGAATTATTGGCAATGGAACCTCACAAATCAGACTACGTCATTCAAATTTGGTTTTTTGTAGTTTGTATTGTATTTAAATTTCTTGAGTATTTCAAGCACGCTTTATTTGTCTTTACATATTTTCAAACTACAATATAAACTACTATAAAAAGTCAATTATCAGCTTAAAAGCAGAATAGGACATTGTAGTGTGCGGCTATTTCCACGTGCAATCAAAATTAAAATTTTATATGTAAAAGAATTATTCATGCATTTGAATTAGTTTTAGATTTATTTGTCAATATTAATGAAGATCATACATACCTCTTAGTTTTAACTCGTCGCATTTCTGCTTCAATAAAATTGGGATTCGTTCCCAAAAACAAAAACATACATATAGCGTCAATTTTAGGAAGATTATCGGATTGTCCTTTGACAAATCCCGGAAAAATCGACATCTTAAACAAAAATGAAATGCATGGGTTATACAATTAAAATATACGGTAAAATTATAAAAGATTTTAAAATTTACGGCTCAAAAAATGATTTCTAAACTATGAATGCGAAGAAGCGAATTGATCTAGCATTGTTTTTAAAACGTAAACACTGATACTTCATGCACAGTGACGTCAGAGCCAATCACGTAGCGTTTCAAGATCACTTGACATCCCGTCATTTTTCGCTTATTTAAACTTTAATTTTTAATTTATTCAAAATCATTTTGGCATTTAATGTGACATATTTGAAAATAGTAAGCTCAAAATTACCAGGAAAATATAAAATTGAGCATTTTCCCCACGTGTGCAAATTCCTCATTGGGTGATATTTTTCATTTACATTCCCATATGTCCCACAGACCGTCTGAACAACATACTAAAATTGCATTTCGATAAAGTCATTTTTACGGCAGTTAAGGTGCAAACGGATAAACAGACAAACAAAATGAACAAAGTCATAAACACTTTTCAACTATGTTGTAAAATGTTAAAAAAAACTCGTATTTAAAGTAAGAGAGTAAATAAACGAATGTTGTAAAAATAAAAGAAATAATATGCTTGGTTTTTAAATTTTAAAATTTAATGCCAAGGAACACGTGTACATCGCTCCAGACAGCGCCTGTTTAATAAATATTAGCAGGCCCAATATTCTTCTAGGATAGAGACAGATATATCTATACTTCGCTGCTATGAATGCTGCTAGGCGTCACTTAGGCACCAGCAACTTTCTCATTCTCTGAATTATTTGAAAGGAAATTCAACTGTCAAGCGGTCACGTATTATTGAACTGCTTAGGTCCTCCAAGATTGTAAATTCAACCATGTTTGGAGACCGTATTCCATGTTGACGTCACACTCTTTTTAACGAAATTAGTTTTTAACACTTTACAACAAAGTTGAAAAGTGTGGAATGTGGAAGACCCAGGCCGTCCGACTCATCCGAGGATTTGAGTAGCTGGTTGGACGACCGGGAAAGGAAGCTAGCAGGTGCCGACTTCCAAGGACAGCGACCGCTCTGGAGGTTTATTAAAAATCCAGTTTTTTAAAGTTTAAGAATAAATTCGTACGACAGACAGTTTTACAGACAAGAAATACGGACATAACGAAGACAGATACTGTAAACAGACACAAATATGGACACGAAACATTCAGAAAAACATCAAGGATAATAATAATGAGACATTGCACAACATGATATAGATGATGAAGTAAATACAAAATGACATGGGAGGCTGATAATAAAAGATGAAAGTGTTTTCAATTTAACAGTAGTGTTATCAGTTATCATATTTACAATTTAATATATACAAGTTTGTACAAACAAAAGCAGGAAAAGGGGAACAGCAGAGGAATCTTCATTGATCAGGAAAGTTAAAAGCAGTAAAGCCCGACGAACTTGTCAATTTACTTTATTGGAAATGTCTCTTGCAATGAGGACACAGTTCTTAAGATAAAAAATGGATTGACTGTTGCGGCTGACACTGGAAAACCAAGCCGCTTCATTTCCAGGAGCAGGTTTAGAAAGATGAAATTTCTTAGTTAAGGGGCAAGAGAAAACAAAGTGATCTACGTCGCCAAAAGAGTTGCATAAGCAGTTCGAGGATTTTTTATGTTTAAAATAGTATAAATAATCAAGAAAAGGACCATGACCAGTTAAAAAATAGATTAAGTATTTATTATGAATTTGGGTATTTACGTTAACTTTGGGGAGATAATTTAGAATTCTGGCTGGGTCATGAGTCCTAGGGGAGATATATTCATTAAGATACTTTTGCCAGTTTTGAAGTAAGAGATTTTTGCAAAAATTAGTTAAACGAGAATAGGGGAGAGGAACTGAAAAAGGGAAACCGGAGGAGGATGCTTCTTTAGCGTGGAAGTCCGCGACTTCATTTCCCAGAATGTCAGCATGGGCCTTGACCCAAATAAGATTAAAAAGGTGTTTAGAGCGAGAAGCAGAGTTTTTGATAGAGTTAATGTAGTTAGATTTGTTTTTAATTGATTTAAAGACCAGGATTGATGAAAGGCTATCCGAAAAAATATTTATTTTGGAGAAGTTATCAGTTGCCCAGTCAATGGCAAAGTTAATGGCCGCTATTTCTGCCTGAAAAACTGTGTTCCCATTGTCAAGTTTAAATTTAAAAACTTCTTCTAATTTATCATGATTAAATAAACAAGCAGAAAAGCCAACATTATCATCAAGTTTGGAGCCGTCGGTATAAAAATTTAGATGGGAGAAGGAGGAAGGATTAAGGGGTTTAAGGAGGACAATGCGGTTTGAGGGGGAAGAATTAGAGAGAGGACGATTAAAGTCGAAAGATGAGGGGGAGGGAAGGGAAGGATCAGAGAACGAATTGATACGAAGTTTCCAAAAAAGGAATTTTTTGTGAAGAATATCAATTAAAATGTGAACAGGGGGAATACCGGTAATGGAGAAAAGAGAAATGCTCGAGGTTGTTCTAAATCCGGCAGAGATTTTAAGAAGAAATATCCGTTGTAAAGAAATAAGGTTATTGATTTGAGCCCTAGTGAGAGATCCCCCCCAGATGCCTGACCCGAAAGTAATAATTTTTTCAATAACAGACAGGTACCAGATTTTAAGAAAAGATTTGTTGACCCCCCAGTTGCCCCCCGAAAGTTTCCCAAAAGTAGAAGCAAGCCTAAAGCATTTCTCTTTTAGGTAAAATATATGGGCGCTCCATTTTAAATTATCATCGATGATAAGACCAAGGAATTTAAGGCTTCTACTAAGTTTAATGGGAGAGTTTTGGATTTTGATAGAGGGATTAATTTTCCTTTTTGATCTAGTTTTATTAAAAATGATGCAGTTGGACTTTTCCGCGGAGACCTCAAGTTTAAGAGAGGAAAGGGAGTTTGCAATAGAATTTAATATTGAATTGGTCTTGCGACCAAGAGTAATGATGGAGTTTGAATAGGTAACCACTGCGAGATCATCCGCGAAGGCCTGTAAGTAATATTCATCATTGTTAAGGGAAAGAATTTTATTAAAATAAATGTTCCATAGTATGGGGGAAATGACGGAGCCCTGAGGGGCACCTTTAGAAATAAATTTTGAAAAAGTAAAATTGTCCTCTATAAAATTAATTGTTCTTGAGCTGAGATATGAATAAATGAAGGATCTGAAAGTAGAGGGGAGATTAATTGAGTCAAAGGTGAGGGGAAGGATATTCCAATTCACGTTATCGAAAGCTCCACGGATGTCCACAGTGGTTAAGGAAACATGAGAAGAGGATTTAAATTTATCAATGGTACTGACAAGCTGGTACGTGGCGTCTTCGCAACTGAGGAGCTCCCTAAAGCCATATTGCAGAGGGTGAAGTGAATTTCTAGTCTTCAGCCAGAAGTTCAATTTGTTTATAAATATTTTTTCTAATATTTTCCCAAAAGTTGGGAGAAGGCAAATAGGGCGATAGGATGAACATAAAGCGGGATCCTTACCCGGCTTATTGAAGAAGATGATTTTGGCATTTCTAAGGGGAGCAGGGAAATAACAGAATTTGAAGCAGGAATTGATGAGAGAAGATAAAAAGGAGGGGAAATGTTTAAACAGGGTTTTCCATATATTAAAATCTAAAAGGTCTAAACCGGGAGCTTTATTATTTTTTAGGTTGTTGAAGACCAGAAATAATTCTTCCTCAGAAACCGCCCCCAGCCCTTCGGGAGGCAGAACAGTTGCAGGAAAAGAATTAAAAAAGGGGTCATCCTCGAAGCAGTGATCCAAAAGACGAGAGATTTTAGTATTGTAATTAAGGTTAGGCTCGCCTGGAAAGAGAAGTTGAATATTATTAATTTTATTGAGTTTTTGGAAAGCAAATTTGAAGTGGCTGCCAAATTTAGAGTAACAATTAGAACAATAATTTTTCCAGGCGTCATTTTTAGATTTATTAATAAGTAATTTATATTTAGCACGGTTAATTTTAAGTTTAAGTTTAGCGGCCGAAATAAGATCGGGGGCAGCAGAATTCTTCTCTAGCGATTTAACTCTCCTGGCAAGAGCAGTGACAAAATTCCTGAATTTAGCCAGGTCTTTAGTCCACCAGGAAAAACTAGGTTTCCTGATGGATTTCTTTTTTTTAATAGAAGAAAAGGCGCAGGATTGAACAGCGTCTAAAAAGGATTTGACAAAGGAATCAAGGCTGTATGTGTCAATTATATCATTAGCTAGAGATTTAAAACGGGTTATATGGGGTTTAATTTTAAAGATGAATTTGCCAAGGCTATACGCGGTTTTTAAGTGAAAGGAATTATCAACAGGGGTATCGATGTTAATTTTGATTTTAATAAATTTATGATCGCTAGAGGATTCATCCGTTAAAACTTCCCAGGAGTAAATAGAGTCGAAAAAGCCAAAAGATACTAGAGAAAGATCGGGGAAGCCTTTACCTGAATGTGAATCGAATGTTGGACCACATTTGGGGTCATTTAGGACGATAAGGTTGTTAGAAATACAAAAGTCAATGATTTTGAGTCCCCGCTGATCAATGAAGCCATATCCCCACATCTGAGCTCTAGCATTAAAATCTCCCAAGAGCAGGTAATCATAGGAGAGAAAATCAAGTGAGGAAAATTCTTCAATGAGATCTGAAATGTTATCGTGGGGAGGGAAATATATTGAAGCTAATATAAGAGGTTTACGTGAAGGGAGAATAACTTCAATAAAAATGGCCGAAGAAGAGTTAAATTTAATTTTGGCTGTAAGATTAGAATTTAAAATTATAATAGCTGCTTTTTTAGAAAGGGAACAAAATTGGGAAAGGCCGAAAGGAGGTTTTAAAATTTCACCGTTGGAGATGTAGGGTTCTTGAAGGCAGATAAAATCAAAAGAATGGTCTATTGCGTATTGAAGAGTATTGCTATGTGCTGCTAATGAGTGATTGGTGTTAATTTGAAGGCCCTCAAGAACCATAAAAGAAAAAAGAACTGACAGAGCTCAGAGGTGGGGAACAAGTAAGAATCATAATATAATCAAAGAAAAGGGTTACACTTCCTTTTGAAGCTCCTTGATCCTGGCGAGCTCCGCTTGCAAGAGTCTGCATGAGCTTCTATCATGCGCATTATGATAGATGTTCAGTCTACTGTTTTTATTTTTGTGATTCTCTGTATTGCAGTTGACACAAATGGGGGTTTTAGCCCTACACTGACTGAAGACATGATCGGACTTTGTGCAATTGCTACAGTTTCCCGTAGGATAATGACAATAATTTGCCACGTGGCCAAAGGCCTGACATTTAAAGCATTGTTTGAAGCTGATGTACCTCTTTACGTAGAAGGAGTTGAAATCATAGAAGATTTTCTTTTGATCGATAAGTGTGTTGGCAAAAGGAACCTCTAAAGAGAACACCCAGTTGACACTATCACTTCTTGATTTAAAATTTTTCAAGATCCTGATGTCCTCTGGTTTAATTGAAGGGAGAGATAAGCATATAAGAGCTCTGAAGTTCTCCTCGTTAAAGTTTTCTGGAATGTTAAAGATGATGAGGGGAGTTCTACGTGCTTCTTGTGGCTTTATGTTAAATTTTTCAGAAATTGCTGATTTCTGAAATATAGGTAGAATTCTATCTGGATTTTGATCTTGACAAGTTATTTTTATTGTGCCGTTCTGTAGCGTAGAGATGTTCTTGATATTAAGATTTTTTGGGCAGGGAAAAGAGAGTAAGTCTTGCTTAAGTTGTGCATTGTTCTTCATGCGGTCTTTTCCCTGCAGTAAGATGCTTGCAAAGGTTTTATCAGCAGGTGGGACAGAAACTGGCTGAGACGGGAAAGGAGTCTTGACCAGTGTTTCCTCCAAGTTTCTCCTGACGGCATGATTGATCAGCTCTGGAAGATTGTCTGTCAGTTTGGAAGAAAACACGTTGAGCTCATTGAAGATAGATTCTTTGAAGCTAGTTAGTTCGGAGGAAAGAGTTTCTTTGTCAATGAAGGAAAGAGTGGAGGGATCTGGTTTGTTGATTGTAGCTGCATTCTGAATTTGGTTTTCGAAGATAGCACAAGACTCTTTAATGCAATTGAATTTGTCCTCTAAATAGTTTTTTTGGACTTGATTTATCCTCGGAATTTTTGAAATGTAGCTTTGAATGCTGTTCGAGTATCTCATGATTTTAAGGAGAAAGGTATTGCAAAAGTCATTGGAACTATCATCTGCAGGTTCGGTGATTACAGAAGGAGAACGGGCAATGGATTCCGAGCGAACTGATTCTGAGCAGTTATCATTTGGAATAGTTGGAGGTGCCGAAGACGTGAACGGAAAGTCACCATCAAAGCGGGTCAAAACAGGCGCACGTTCTTGGTTATAGTGTTTAGATGATCCAGAAGGAGGTTGCGAGATATTGGTATGAGATGGAACATCAGACTTGGAGGAGGAGAACTTAGAGGAGAAAGGGTTGACTCTAGAGGCATATGAAGATTGCGCAAATGAAGAAGGATTCATAGATGTAAAGTTCACCATTTGCACACCGTGTTTGCCAGATGTAGAAGGAGTAGAAGTCGGAGTAGTAAGCGGAGAACTGGGTTTAGATTCACAAGAGGTGTTGACTGTAGCTGGAGATAACACAACAGAAGGAAGGGGGGGAAAGTCAGTGAGGGTAAATGTGTCCAAGATAATTTTGCTGTTGTCCTGAGGTTTCAGTTTAGGAGGCGTGATCTTTCGTTTAAACATTGTAAAATAGTTTAATAGTACTTAATAACAAGGTAACTTAATATATACAGTGCATAAAAAACAATTATTAAATATACAATAATGCAGGCAATATTAAATGTATAGTAATACAGCATCAAAAGTAAACGAGAAGTGATAGTAACGACAAGTAGGTTAAAAAGAAACGTAACATGTCGGAAATGAACGTACCACGACGGAAACCAGAGCCTGAAAAGAAGAAGAAATATAAAGGATAAACATAAAAGAACCTGAGGGGAGAATTCTGTACTGAAGCATTAGCAAGGGAACGCGCCAAGAAGGAAACCGGAGCCCAAAAGACTGTGAAAACTCAGACATGAACGTACCACAACGGAAACTGGAGCCCAAAAAAATGACAAAACAAAAAGGGCAAGCAAAAAGGAACCAGGGAGGAGAATTTTATAAAACAATACACGTTAAAGGAACGCGCCACGTATAAAATCATAGCCCAAACGATATACAGGTTGCAAAGAATTTATACAAAATGGCACCAGGGAGGAGAACATAAGCAGAATGAGAAAGACAAATAAATTAAAAGCGCGGGAAAGCAAGTTCAACAAGAGACAAGGGGCAGGTCCAAAATGAAAAAAGGGGGGGAACGGAGATCCAAAATCAAAAGTAAAGGGGAACAAACATTGTAAAAAGCCAATTTACATATATAAACACAGGGTTTAGATTCAAAATGAGTATCAATTAACAAAGAAAACATGTTATTTATCATAGTAGTACAATTTAAAATCAGAATTAAATAAGAATTAACAGTTTTTTTACAGATGTACAAAGGGTCAAGTTGACGCCTTTGAGAGAATCCCAATACAATGGCTTATCACAGAACACGAGTAGAATGTTTTAAAAACATATTTGAACTTTTCTCACCAGAAAATGAACGTATAACAATATCTATGGTATCATTGTAGAGCTAGGAAGGAGATACACAATAATATAGCAAACACGATTAAAGACGAAGCAGAATCACGCAACTACGGCACAAAAAAGAGAGACCGCAAAAAACATGCGTATTTAGCACTTCAGACATCCGGTCGGATCCAAAGTTGAAAAGTGTGTATGACTTTGTTCATTCTGCTTGTCTGTCTGCCCGTTAGCACGATAACTGCCGTAAAAATGACTTAATCAAAATGAAATTTTAGTATGTTGTTCAGACGGTCTGTAGGACCTATGGGAATATAAATAAATATTATCACAAAATTAGTTTTGGATTGAACCTGGGTAGAAAAAATGAAATACATTGAACCCTATGGGATCTAATTTTTCAAGCATTTTTTAAGTGGATTTAAAATTCACAAATTGCTTCGAAAATTTTAGATAATATTCAAATTATTCCATAAAATATATAAAAAAAATTTCAGCAAAATATATTCAGTAGTTTTTTAAATAAAAATTAAAATAATAATTACACCTCTTATATGAAGCGATTACGTACGTGACCATGATATGAAAAGTTCACGTGACCCACTTCAAAATGATATATGGCATCCATCTTGTCTCAAAATCGGGATTTTTAAAGTTTTTTTTAATTCATATTGAGTGTTGTATCCGTCCTAAAACCGCTTTATTTTTGCTTAAATTCTGTGCATCTACATACTGAAACTACGCAGTTACAATATATTTGAGTTTAAATGATCACCCAAATTTGATTATTTCTACAACGAAGCCTATTTTTCACTTATGTAAAATGTAAACAGCAAAATATGTAGGATGAGTTGTATAAGAATTGCTGTATTTCTTTAACGCAAAATTATTTAGCTGATGGAGTTTGCATAGCTGATATGATTGAAATATTAATTGATTTTACAAAGAGAACGATTTTTTTCGATGAAGTTTTAAGCATAGAGTTTAATTACTTGTAGCTCCACAGTCTTAAGTTTTTAAATAAAATAAATTATTTTAGTACTCTGATGAATGAAATGATGGGGAAAATGTTATGAATAAAATGCTGCTTTTATAGAGCCAGGCCTGTTATTTTTTCTATGACGTCATTTGAATGAATGTCAGTTGTTTTCGATGAAGTTTTCAAATATAATAAATTATTATAGTATTATGATAATTTAAAAAATATTACCGAGGAATGTATCGCATTTTAGAGATGTTTAAACCAGGCAATTTATATTTCAATACCGTCATTTGAATGAAGTTCCTTTTTTTCGATGAAGGTTTAAGTTTTCAAATATAATAAATTAATGTAGTATTGGGATAAGTTTTAAAATATTATCGAGGTATTTATTGCATTTTAGAGATGTTTAAATAAAATTGCATTGAAGTTGGAAAGTGTTTCAAAATCAATGATTGATCTTTCTTGTTAATGCATGATTGATCTTTCTTGTTAAGATGATTATTTTCGATGTCTTTAAAATTTAACAACTCCTCTAAATTTTAGAAGTCTACTTTTTTTTTTTACATTTCGTGATAAGTGAGTAAAACCATAAGTTATTTCCAACAGAATTCTTTGTTACTGAAAGAATGGAAACAAAATGATCTTAATTACAAGAAAAATCAATCATGCATAAAGCATTGATTATGAAATACTTTCCAACTGCAATGCAATTTTATTTATACATCTCTAAAATGCGATACATTCAGCCGTAATATTTTTTAAATTATCACAGCACTACATTAATTTATTATATTCGAAAGCTTAAAACTTCATAAAAAAATGAACTTTATTCAAATGACATCATTGAAGTATAAATTGCCTGGTTTAAACATCTTTAAAATGCGATATATTCAGCGGTAATATTTTAAAATAATCACAATACTGCAATATTTTATAATATTTGAAATCTTAAAACTTTATCGAAAAAAAAAATAACTTTATTCAAATGACGTCATTGAAATATAAATCGCCTGACTCTATTTAAAAGCTGTAAATATTTCATTCATAGACTTTTATTCCATTCCTTTCATTCATCACAATACTACAGTAATTTATTTTATTTAAAAACTTAAAACCACGGAGGTACAAGTAATTTAACTCTATGCTTAAAATTTCATCAAAAAAATCGTCTGCTTCTCTATGTAAAATTAATGAATGTTTCATTCATATATCAGCTATATTGCAGACTACAGAGCTAAATAATTTTGAGTTAAAGAAATTCAGCAATTCTTATACAACTCATCCTACATCTTTATGTGTTTATATTACCACTTATTTAGTGAAAATATAAAGATTACGTTGTTTGCTGAAGATATCGTTAATATATAAATTAGTCTAATTTTGCTGAGATTGTTGAAATAAGGATTTAAATTGTTTCCATTGTGGTAGAACTTAGTCTTTGCAATGGATTTCGGTTTTGTGATTTGGGGAGGGCTTTTGGGTTTAAAATACAGGGTCTTCCAAAAAGATTGAAACGCGCTTTAATTCTTTACCTGTTGGAGATAAGTGGGCAATGTAAATTGCAAAAATGTTGAAAGTAAGTTAGGAAATAAGACTACGTTAATGAAATAGTCCCCCCATTCATTTTCAAAAAGTTACACTTTTTAAATTTTTATACGACCCTCCCCCCCTTAAAGACAAATTGGGTCAATCAGAAAATTTTTATTTTTAATGCAAAAAGATCATTAAAAAAACCGCATACCTGTATCTTTAAAATCAACTGAATTATGATAAAGGAAAAAACCTGACTTATGCCACTTTTCCGTACCGTGTGAAAGGCTGTTTGATCAGTGAAATTAGGGATCATAAACAAGTTGACGATGGAAATTGTTTAGATAATAACAAGTACTTAAAAGTACTTAATTAGTGGAAAAGCACTAAGTTATTGAAAAGTACTTAAGATTTCGCGATTGCATTGTGAGCCTATGCGGAATTCGCAGAAATGTCTCCTATGTATTATCATCCAATTTTATCTTGTTTGTGATTTGTTACAAATTTACATTTCTAATTTGATATAGGGTCCCTATTCACAATGTTCAATTTTCAATTAAATTTAACTCCACTCAATTTTAAAGATACAGATATGCGGTTTTTTTAATGATCTTGTTGCATTAAATATACAAATTTTCTGATTGACCAAATTTGTCTAAGGGGGTCATATAAAATTTTAAGAGTGTAACTTTTTGAAAATGAAAAGGGGTGACTATTTCATTAACGTAGTCTTATTTCGTACCTTACTTTCAACATTTTTGAAATTTACATTGCCCACTTATCTCCAACAGATAAAGAATTAAAGCGCGTTTCAAACTTTTTGGGACACCCTGTGTAGCCCGTTTTGAAAATTCCAAAAATTCTTGCATTCATTTCCTCTTTCTGATAAAATTTCAATGTTTTCATCTCACAAAATTTCTTTTATACTTAACATTTTTTTTAACATTCAGAATTGACTGTTGACGGCTACATGAAGTACTTTTAATCGTAACTACTTTCCGAGTAAACTTCTACCAGAAAAAGAGTAAAATTTTTTCATTTAAGAATATTAGCGACTTAAAATGACTTCCACAACTGCAAAGGAAGAATTGCAGAGAAAAATACAAGCCTTTTAAAGACATTTCTTTTAAATGAAATGCATCGTTGAGGTATTTAAAAATATATTTTTACCTTTTAATCTCAAGATCGCTGTTTTTGATTCTTATGGTCCCTTATCACATGAAGTAATCCAATTAATCTCCAAAAGACTGTTGTAGGGACGCTTGCAGCTTTAAGTATCATTAAGAAGAGGACCAAAGCTGCAACTTTCTTTAGAGATTTTTGAAATCGCAGTGTAGGATTTTTTTTGTATTCCTTACTTGCTTATATTAATATACTTAAAATTTGATAAAAGTGGGTTCTTTTAAGAAGTTCGCATGACGCTTTTCAAGTTTGCCACAAAGACCTGTAAATAATTATTGAAAAACGATGAAAGCAGAAGATCAAGTAACTGGTTAAGGGTTTCTGTCCGTTATCTGTGGAAGAAATAGATAATGGGGGGGGGGGGGATACTCCCAGGTCAGTGGGGATTCGACATATACTCAGAACAGCTATATGCTGCGTTGTATAATAATTTCTGTTATGTGGCTTGATTTTCCTTATACTATGTATAAAGTATTTTCACTTATTGAAGTATAACGTTGCTTCAAAATATATTATTTAATTTGTATTTACTCATACGTAGTATTGAGAAAGTATTGTTCTCACGAAAATTTTCGATTTCGATTTGAAAAAATGATGTGGCCAACAAAATTACTTTATTCACAAGCTATAAGTGTATATGTAATGCTATTAATAATTAGTGTTCCTGTAGCAAATAATTCGCCAAAACTTACAATCAATTTCCTTAATTTTATAGAGTCCTTCCACTTTTCTGTTTTATTCCAGCTTCAACCATTTTTCTCCATTCTATACCTGAAATTTTGGTTTTGGTCAGAGTTGGGCGAAGCTACTTTGAAAATGGGATTATTAATTGAACGCCATTTTGTTAGTAACTAAAATATCGTTACAATTGCATGTGAAAAAAAAAATGAAATAACTAGTACATTTGCAATTGAAAGTTACAATTATGCCTTTAGAGTCACCGAGTGCTATTTTGCACACAAAGATTACTTAGCTATTTTTCAATATTTTTTAAATCCAATATTAAAGTTGCATATTAAATTTGCTAGACATCTGAATGCTAAAATTTACCATTTAGCGATATTTTTATATTTAAACTTAATATTATCGATATTCATCTCTTTAAAAATAATTGTCTTTACAGACCTGAAATGAAGATAGGCTTTGCAGTCACTAGACCAAGAAATTAAATATCTGTATATTTAATTTTTTGATATCAGTATATTTAATTTCTTAAATATCTGTATATTTAATATCTGTAAATTTAAATTCTACCGAAGTTTCTACCTCCAATGAGTTCTCGGAATCGAGTCCTTTTATTTTCCTTATTTAAGCGAAAAGTCTCGTTCTGTAAATTTATCCAATATTTATGACCATTTATTGAATTTATAGTTGTTTCCATCGTGCTTCAATTTTGCACAATATTTATACCTCGAGAATCTCCCCACATTTCAATTATGACCATTTATTAACACTTTACAACAAAGTTGAAAAGTGTTTATGACTTTGTTCATTCTGTCTGTCTGTGTGTCCGTTAGCACGATAACTGCCGTAGAAATGACTTAATCAAAATGAAATTTTAGTATGTTGTTCAGACGGTCTGTAGGACCTATGGGAATATAAATGAATAATATCACCCAATTAGTTTTGGATTGAACCCGGGTTGAAAAAATGAAATACATTGAGCCCTATGGGACCTAATTTTTCAAACAGTTTTTAAGCGGATTTAAAATTCACAAATTGCTTCGAAAATTTTAGGTAATATTAAAATTGTTCCATGAAATATATAAAAAAAATTCAGCGAAATATATTCAGTCGTTTTTTAAATAAAAATTAAAATAATAATTACACCTCTTATATGAAGCGATCACCTGACCATGATATAAAAAGATCACGTGACCCACTTCAAAATAAAATATGGCATCCATCTTGTCTCAAAATCGTGATATTTAAAGTTCTTTTTAATTCATATTGAGTGTTGTATTCGTCCTAAAACCGCTTTATTTTTGCTTAAATTCTGTGCATCTACATACTGAAACAACGCAATGACAATATATTTGAGTTTAAATGATCATCCAAATTTGATTATTTCTACAACAAAGCGTATTTTTCACTTATGTAAAATGTAAAATATGTAGGATGAGTTGTATAAGAATTGGAATTGCTGTATTTTTTAACGCAAAATATTTAGCTTATGGAGTCTGCATAGCTGATATGAATGAAATATTCATTGATTTTACAGAGCGAAGGACGATTTTTTTCGATGAAGTTTTAAGCATAGAGTTTAATTACTTGTAGTTCCATGGTCTTAAGTTTTTACACAAAATAAATTATTTAGTACTGTGATGAATGAAATGATTGGGAAAATGTTATGAATGAAATCCTGTTTTTATAGAGAGAGCCCGGCGTGTTATTTTTTCTATGACGTCATTTGAATGAATGTCAGTTGTTTTCGATGAAGTTTTCAAATATAATAAATTATTGTAGTATTATGACGATGTTAAAAATATTAACGAGGAATGTATTGCATTTTAGAGATGTTTAAACCAGGCAATTTATATTTCAATGCCGTCATTTGAATGAAGTTCATTTTTTTCGATGAAGGTTTAAGTTTTCAAATATAATAAATTAATGTAGTATTGTGATAAGTTTTAAAATATTACTTAGGAATGTATTGCATTTTAGAGATGATTAAATAAAATTGCATTGAAGTTGGAAAGTGTTTCATAATCAATGCTTTAAGCATGATTGATATTTCTTGTTAAATTTGCAATTGTCTCCAGCGTGCTCCAATTTTGCCCAGTATTTATATCTCGGGAATTCACTCACATTTCATCTATGACCATTTATTGAATTTATAGTTGTCGCCAGCGCGCTTCAATTTTGCCCAATATTTATAACTCGAGAATCCACTCATATTTCAACTATGACCATTTATTAAATTTATTGTTGTCTCCAGTGCGCTTCACATCTGCCCAATAATTATACCCCGAGAATCCACCCACATTTCAATTATGACCATTTATTGAATTTGCAGTTGTCTCCAACGTTTTTTCGGATTCTACTCTGCTCATTTTCATGATTTCTTTTAGACGTCTTGACCAGCAAATTTGTGAAATATCTATATATACCAATTCCCAAGTGCCGTTCAGTCTGTTTAATTGTTACACTTTTTAAAATACTTACTTAATAGATAGTCGTGAAATTTGATGCACGGAACCATCGTTCAAAAAAAAGAAAAAAAAAACCCTGCAAAAATTGAGTTTTTTAGAAATACACTCAAACCTGTTTTTGTGCGAGTCTTTTTTTGTGCGATTTTTTATTTGTGCGATTTTTTTGTGCGATTTTTTTTGTGCGGTATATGAAAATTTCAATCAAATTGGAACATAATTGACGAAGTTATCAATAAAACAAGAAAGATCAATCATGCTTAAAGCATTGATTATGAAACACTTTCCAACTTCAATGCAATTTTATTTAAACATGTCTAAAATGCAATACATTCCTCGGTAATATTTTAAAAATTATCACAATACTACATTAATTTATTATATTTGAAACCTTAAACCTTCATCGAAAAAAATGAACTTCATTCAAATGACGGCATTAAAGTGTAAATTGCCTGGTTTAAACATCTCTAAAATGTGATACATTCCTCGGTAATAATTTTAGAATTATCATAATACTACGATAATTTATTATATTTGAAAACTTTTTCGAAAACAACTGAAATTCATTCAAATGACGTCATAAAAAAATAACACGCCTGGCTCTCTCTATAAAAGCAACATTTCATTTATAAATAATTCCCCCATTCATGTCATTCATCACAATACTATAATAATTTATTTTATTTAAAAATTAAGACCATTGAGCTACAAGTAAGTAAACTCTATGCGTAAAACTTCATCGAAAAATATCGTCCGTCTCTTTCTAAAATCAATGAATATTTCATTCACATCAGCTAAGCAGACTCCATGGACTAAATGATTTTGTGTTAAAGAATTACAGCGATTCTAATACAACTCATTCTACATATTTTGCTGTTTACACTTTACATAGGTGAAAAATAGTCTTAATAGTAGAAATAATCAAATTTGGAAGAGCATTTAAACTGAAATATATTGTCATTATATTGTTTCAGTATGTAGATGCACAGAATTTAGGCAAAAAGAAAGTAGTTTTAGGACGGATAAAACACTCAATATGAATTAAAAAGAACTTTAAAAATCACGATTTTGACACAAGATGGATGCCATATATCATTTTGAAGTGGGTCATGTGATCGTTTCATATCATGGACACGTGATCGCTTCATATAAGAGGTGTTATTATTATTTTAATTTTTATTTAAAAATCAACTGAATATATTTCGCTGAATTTTTTTTATATATTTTATGGAACAATTTGAATATTGCCTAAAATTTTCGAAGCAATTTGTCATTTTTAAATCCGCTTAAAAAATGCTTGAAAAATTAGGTCCCATAGGGCTCAATGTATTCCATTTTTTCAACCCGTGTTCAATTCAAAACTAATTGGGTGATATTATTCATTTATATTCCCATAGGTCCTATAGACCGTCTGAACAACATACTAAATTTTCATTTTGATTAAGTCATTTTTACGGCAGTTATCGTGCTACCGGATAGACAGACAGACAGACAGACAGAATGAACAAAGTCATAAACACTTTTCAACTTTGTTGTAAAGTGTTAAAAAAATTAGTAGGTTTGATCGGCTATTTAGTTTTTTCGATTTTTGATATGTATTTCATCACATTACATAAGTATTACGCCAGTCAATTACATTACATATGTATTGAATTCTATAATCGCATAATTTAATTGTTGAACGCACAAGAATTTCCATGTAAATAAATGAAATGTGCAATAGCATATTGCGATGGAATTCTTGCCTAGCAAAGCAAAAATGCATTGATCGCAAATACACATTGAAGGACATCTGCATCGTGTTAGTTCGGGTTTTCCTGAAGCGGACTGCGTGTCTTATTAGGTCGCTGAGTTGGTTTATTGCTAATGAGATAGTTGGCGACTAGTCTCATGCTTTGTTTCGTTTGTTTTAACGAGTAGGTAGAAGAAGTTTACTTGAAGGGAGCAAAGAGTTACTTTTTTTTTATTTGTCTCTGATCTGCGCAAGTGACAAGTCCGCTAAATAAAGTGATTTAATAAAAAAGAATATTACGTGTGTTTTAATTTTTAAATCTAATATTAATTGACGTCCTTCAAAGTGCTTTCACATTCCTATTGTCAGACTACGAAGGATAATGGTTATACGTTGTGAAAAGCTTTGTATGTGTAAAATAAGTACATATGTAAATAAAATATTTAAAAATGTTCGCATGTGTATTTTCTAAATCAGATTCCAAAAGGTTTGGCGGGATTCCAAGTAGCTGACAAGCCTCGTGTCTTGATTTCGTTTAAAAAAGCAATTCCTAGTTATTTCGTAAAGTTTTGAGTTATTTTCTACGTGAGACTTTTTTATGCGGTCCCTATTCTCCGCATAAAAAATTTTTTTTTTTAATTGTGTTGCGAAAACTATTTTTTATAGCTACTCGTGAAGTTTTGTGCGATTTTTTTTTATGCGTTTTCTTTTATGCGGTCTCTATCCACCGCACAAAATCAGGTTTGAGTGTATTCGTTTGAGGGGTCGCTACACACCAAAAGCGTTCGAAATGTGAAATGATGGAAAAATCGATTTATTGTTGAGATAGATAATGGAAATTTGTTTCAAATGCAGATAATTTAACTCTTTGGCATAAAATTACAGTTCTTCCAATCTATCTATACAGTAATTCCAAAGTATCCATCCGTCTGTTAATCTCGCGTCTTTTTTAGACTTTTACTGAATATTTAAAATTCGGTACACGAATCAATCGTAAAATTCATCCGGTAAACATAAGGTTTTTCAAAAGCATATCTTTGAATAAGTGCTCCATTTTGAAAGCGTTCGAAATTTGAACGCATTGAATAGCGCACTTGCCGACGCCAGTATGGGCTTATCTCTTGTACCTACTGCACAGTCCGATAGACTAGTTGATTGCAAATGTTACATCCAAATGTTTCATCATCTATAACATCGCCGTTTGTGAGTCAATTCGTACGAAATAAACTGCATTCTATTAATCTATCAAAACTGTATAATTTAAAAATATCTCAGAAAAGTGAAAAATACTGAAACCGATCACCAGGTACTTTGCACCATTGCCACACACAACACACATTAATCTTTTCCCACTCAAAATTCTTAATCTTTTTCCATATGCGAAAGGAGTTATATTTTCTACCAATTTACAATGAGTAACAGTTACTCAGTATTTTTTTATAATAATTAAACATCTATCTTTTTTTATTTCCACTTCGATAACTTTTATTGCAATATCTGCACCTCTAATTTAAGAGCAACCTATATTTTGAGCCAGTATTCACGTTTTAAATCCTCGTATATATACACACAGACACATTGTTGAGCGTTATTTAATAGTATAAAAACTAATTATTATGGACTCGATGAAATTTATTTTATTTATTCAAAATTTCTACAACTTTAAAATTATTCCACTTTAAGTTTGAAGAGCACCCGCAATTCCCAGCTAATCAGCGACTTTAAATGTTCAATATCCAATCATCTTCGGAGAGTCATTGGGTGCAACATCTGTGAATAAATGGATTTTAAAGCGAATAAAACTGGGCAAATTCTAATTGGATTTTCAAGAAATCCTTACAAATGATTTTTGAGAGCGAGGAAGACTTAACAAATCTAAAGTTGCAGATTCTGGCGTTGGAGATAAGTACCTGAATTTGGAGATTCTGAAATTAAAGATAAGTACCCGAAGTTGGAGATTCTGAAATTGGAGATAAGTACCTGAAATTGGATATTCTGAAATTAGAAATAAGCACCCTAAGTTGGAGATTCTGAAATTGGAGATTCTGAAATTAGAGATAAGTACCTGAAGTTAGAAATAAGTACTTGAAGTTGGAGATAACTTCCCGAGTTGGAGATAACTTCCTGAGTTGGAGATAATTTCCTGAAGTTGGAGATTCTGCACTTAGAATCTGCCTTTAATTTGCAAAATGGCTCGCAAAAATCGTTAAAATCTGAAATATGAGACTATACACGGTGTCCCAAAAACATTGACCTCGGCTTTTATTCGTTAAATATTGATTTTAGACATATATAATAAATTACAAAGTTACGTAAAAAAAGGTACAGAATTTTATGAAATCGATAAAAGTTTTCAGGGGATTAGCATTTTATCATGAAAAGTACCAGAGATATGTTTAAACAAAGTTGGTGAGGGATTAATCACAAATTAAAATATAAATGTTTATAGAAAGAGTGCAAATGACGCAACGCAGAAATGCACCATAGGCAAATAATATCTGCCTCTTATCTTTAATGGATCTTTGGCATGGATGGAAAACATTTTGAACAAGCTTTGCAATCTTTCTGTAAAGTTATTATTTCTACTTAGTGTAGATACTTTTGTACCAATAAATAATTTTGTACCAATTTTGTACTAAAATTATTATTTACTTATGTAATCATTGTTTTCTTTCGTAATGTGTTGTTGTTGAGACCCAGACCGTCCGACCTACCAGAAAGGTGTAAGGTAACTGTTTGGACGGCTGGGAAGTCTTTCGTAATGTGTGTATGATCTTTGAAACGCGATCTGCCGACATGATTTTTCCCCTCTGAGAACCCATGTCGATGCATCGAAAAGTGGTTTAAGTGAGCATTTTTGTCTTTTCATATCTCCGGTACTTTTTATGATAAAATGCTGAAATTTTGTACATCACCTTATTAGTGTATGGGGCACATTTTACGCATTGGAAATGTTTTTGTACGGGGGCCGTATAAAAATTTAAATTTTGTATTTCTTCAAATTTCATTCTCTTGAAAACTTTAATCGATTTCATAAAATTCTGTACCTTTTTTTTTACGCAACTTTGTAATTTATTTTATATGTCTAAGATCAATATTAAAGAAGTAAATGCGGAGGTTAATGCTTTTGGGGCACCCTGTATATGCTGAAATGTATTAACTAAAGGCATGTTTTAAGTAATTTGTAACGATAGGACGAATAAGACCAACGCCCATTACTTTAAGATAGATCCTTATCGAGACATTATGGATTTAAAAATATTGAGGGGCTGACGATGTTTTTCACCGTAATTAAAGAAACTATTCAATAAATTTTCTCAAAATTTGGTAAGTATATCACTTGAAACCGTGGTGCTGATTAGATTTTCATACGATAAGAAAAAGCAGAACTAGCATTTTTTTTTTTTTGCTAAACAGGCTCTCAAAACCGTCGAATTCTCAAATAAACTGCTTAAAAGTATTTATTAAATTATTGTTTTAACACTTCACTCAATAAGTCTCCGGTCTGACACATATATGGTAACACTGTTGACAGACCCATATGATTTCTGGATAGTACCAACCTGCAAAAGACACGTGTCAAAATTTCATGACATTCTGACAATTAGTTTACAGGTTACAGTGGTTTTAGTGACCCCACTTTTATAATTTTCTAAACAATGGATAAAAAAGAATTTCATGTGTTGATTGAACATTGTTTTTTGATGGGGAAAAATACTGTTGAAGCCAAACAGTGGCTTGATAAGCGTTATGGAGACTCTGCACCAGGGAAATCAACTATTATTGACTGGTATGCTGAATTTAAACGCGGTCGTACAAACACCGATGACGCTGAACGCCCTGGACGCCCAAAATCGGTAGTTGTTCCGGAAAACATAAAAAAAAATCCACAAAATAGTTTTGAAAGACCGTAAAGTGAAGTTGCGCGAGATAGCTGACACCTTAAAGATATCAGAAGGTAGTGTGTTTACAATTTTACACGAAAATTTGAGCATGCGTAAGTTGCTTTCGAAGTGGATGCCGCGTTTGCTCACACCGGAGCAAAAACAACAAAACATGCCCCGTGTCACAAGTCGATGAAAACGATGGTTAAATTATATGAATTACGCTTCGAATTGCTTCCTCACCCACCGTACTCTCCAGATCTGGCCCCCAGCGACTACTGGCTTTTTGCAGACATCAAAAAGATGCTCCAGGAAAAGAAATTTGGCTCATATGAAGAAGTGATTGCCGAAACTGAGGCCTGTTTTGAGAGCAAAGACAAATCGTTCTACAAAAAAGGCATCGAAAAGTTAAAGGAGCGTTGGAATGAATGTATCACTCTTGAAGGAGAGTATGTTGATGAATAAAGTCGAATTAATACATTTTTTTTTTCTTAGTTAGACCGGAGACTTATTGAGTGATGTAATATATATCATGTTTAACGATATAACGATTAAGATTAACTCCATCACTCTAAAACAAACCGATTGGGAGATATTTAAGTTTGCTTGAATTTTGAGGATAGGCGATATTTTAAAATGCATTAAGATGCCCAATGAAAAAAGACGTATTAAAACTGCAAACTGGATATGACATCATTTAAGTATCTGCTTCAATTTGATCAATCAAACTCAATTTAATTTGAGTCTGTATGGAAAGCCATGTGCTGTCCACATTAGATTTTTTTTAATTGTGCCCAATTTTAATATTGGTACCAACATTGGGCCAACAGTGTCGATACATGCATTGCACACACGCATACAGATCTACCCCCGAACATTGTGAATCGGGCTGTTTAGAACGTATAAATCTACTTCTAATTTTCATTTTGAAGTTGCACGTATTTTTAAATGTCGGCGTTGCAAAAATGCCAAACATCTGAAATATCTCGTGAACGGTTTGCCCTGTAGAGTAATGGGGATGGTCTTATTCTTTTCGTCGTTAAAAAAAATACGTACAAAACAAGCATTTATATTCGCTGAATTAAATATATTTAGTTTTCTATTTCAGATTTAGACGATTTTTGAGGGACAAAAAGGAAAAATTCCATTTTTCCGAATTGTACCAAATTCTAATCAACACCAGAGTAAACTGCACGTGGATTTTATACCAAATTTTGTGTAATTTCGGCGAATAGTTTTTGAACTAGAGTGTACACACCCATTAACACACATAAACACACTCACACACATAAACACACACAATAAACACACTCACACACATAAACACACACAATAAACACATTCACACACATAAACACACACAATAAACACACTCACACACATAAACACACACAATAAACACACTCACACACATAAACACACACACACATACACACAAGCACATAAGCACACACACACACAAGTACACATACACACTAGTACACAAGCACACACACACAGGCACACACACACACACACACAGAGCGTCTGATAGACAGTTACCATGCTCACAAAAAGACAGACAGACACACGGACGTTACGATAAAAATCGTGAATTCGTGTTCTATTTTGCCCGAGACGTATATTCTGTAGTTCTGATGTTCAACACAATGCCAATGCTTTCCTTACACATTATCACGTATTGCAGGAAAAGTAAAAGAAACACCGCGAAAGTGCTCATCACCTGAATGGTGCGATAAAGCTACTCAATCAACGCCGTCTAATACAGGAAAAAAATAAAAATAAAATTCAAACTTCAGGCACTCTCGTTAAGCTCTCCCCGCTCATGAAATGCATGCGTAAGGAATTCGAGAAACTCCATTTACAATTTGCTCTCAGTTTCAGACGCCTTTAAGTGTTCTTATGCAAAGGGAGGTGTTCCATTCGATGACTCTTAACGGAGATGAATGATTATTGAAGTGTTCACGGCGGTGATTAGCTTGAGAATTTTTACTGTTCCTTTTGGACTTCTCGTTTAAAGTGGGAGAATGAAGCGTTGAGAAAAAAAAATTGTAATTTTGAAGATGAAGAAGTTTTTTAAAAATTAAAATGATCAGTGTTGGATGCATTTTAATTTTTTTTTCGAGTGTTTTAATAAAATATATCATAATCGAATCAGAAAATGAGATATTGCAATCGAATTAGTTGGTAAGAGATTATAATCGAATTGAAAAATAATACATTATAATGGAATCAGCTGAAGGAAATAAGCAAATTTGGTTTCTATGTTTTATATAAAAATATGATGTGGGCAACGCATGTCGTTCTTTACTGATCAAGATTCAGGTTTTCTTTGTACTTATTTGAAGTAAAATCTAATTTTTCCCATATGTATCCATTTTATGGGTTTAACTTTTTGCTTACGGGTGGGACAGCGTCCATCCCAAACGAAGAACCTCTAAAAAAACAGATATTTCACAAACCCTATCCCAAACAGTTCGATCCCTCTTTGCAGGCATTGGCGTCTATCGCTGTCCCACCCGTAAGCAAAAGGTTAATAATATTACTTTAATTAGATATTAATTTTATGCGTTAGTAAAAAGTAGTTTTAAAATATTTTATCCTTCATTTGGCGATTTTTAAATGACACCAAATTGCCACCAAAACCCGTAATAAAATCTAAAATATCTCAACAACGATTAAGCGTAATAAGAAATAGTTTTATTATGAATATGCCCTCGATTTCAAAGAGAGACTTTGTCAACGCTTGCTCCTTAAATCTACTTAAACATTTCCACTCCTCTCAATTGCTTCCCAGCCGTCCAAACAGTTACCTTACACCTTTCTGGTAGGTCGGACGGTCTGGGTCTCAACAACAACTCCTCTCAATTGGGCCACACATTAAGCAACAGTAAGTCTTCGGGTCTGTCGTGTGGTCTGGGTTTTTAACACTCCTCCCAATTGGTATGAACAAAATAATGTTACAGTGTTATTAGGAAACAACAATAGTGAAAAACACATTTTTCAACAATATAAATGAAATTCGAGACCGAGATGGATGAGCAGGAGTTATTTCGTTCTGGGTGTTAATACAAAAGTTTCAAATTTAAATGCTACTTCCACATCCACACAGGAGCGAGCAAGTTTTGCTAGTTAACGTAAATGCTTTCGGTTATACCAGGTATAGTATATCTCCTTTTTCTTTCTCACTAGAAGGTATGCCCGTCATATGACGGAATTAAAAATTTGCAAAACATTGCCTCCCATTTAGCCTTATTTTTTATCAATTTGGTGGCATTTTTCATCAATTTGGCAACATTTTCGTCAATTTGGCAATATTTTAAAAAGTCGCTAAGTTTGCAACATCCCATCAAATTCTTCACCAAGCCTTACGGACGGGAGGAGAAATGAGTTATGCATACAGTCGTTTGTTATATTATTTCCAAGATATTGACTTTTAATCAATTAGTCATCATTTTCATTGATTTAGCGTCAATTGTATTAACTTGGCGACATTTCCGTCAATTTAGCAGCATTTAAAAAGACTCGCTAAATTAGCGATATGCCGCCAAAATTCGTCGCCAGAATTTTTCCAAGCTTTGCAGACTGAGAAACAGGTTATTCTTATAGTAGATTCTTATATTTTTTCCAAGATATTGACTTTTCAGCAATTAGTCGTCATTTTTACCAATTTAGCTACATTTTTATCATTTTCGCGACGTTTTCCTCAATTTGGCAATGTTTAAGAAATCTCGCCAAATTGGGGATATTCCGCCAATTTCGCTACCAAAATTTCGTTAAGCGTTACCCAGAGATATAGATAAACAGACAGATAAATCAAGGTGTTTATATTATAAATATTATGTAATATAGTATATAGAGGGTATTGTTTTCAGGAAAATTTTCGAATTGAGATTTTGATGCTATATGTTTTAAGACCTCCTGACCACGTTTTGACTATTTTTGGAGTGATATCCGTCCATCTGTCTATATGTATGTGGTTAATTTCGTGTGTATACGATAGCGGCTACGAATATTAATGGATTTTCACAAAACTTTAAATCCGGCTAAAAAATTGCTAAACTAACTGATACACGAATGGTGGACTCTTTAATGGGAGATTGAGTACTAGATTTAAGTGTGCTCTGTATAAGCGGGTTCTGTGAGCGGGCTGTTGTTTAAGCGGTTACGGTTAAACAAGGAAATCCTAAATATGTTTCGATATACTTGGGAGAAAATAACAAAAACATTTCATTATACGTATAATAATAGATGAAAAGATGCATTTTCTCGCATTGTAACCTCAAACATAAACATTATATTAATAAATCGAAGAATTAACGATTATACAATAACACTTATCAATATTTTCTATCAATAATATTTATACTCCGGCTGTCGTGTATGTATTTTTGTCAGATAATTGACACCTCTAGGAAATTAAAATTAACGAAGTTTTCGTTAGGCATTTCACACCTCTAGAAAATTTTTAATTAAATTTTACTTGAAAACTAACTAGGAAATTAAAATTAATTCCTCAGAGATTGGAAAATATATATAAAAAAAAAGATTTTTTTTTCTCGTTGAAGACGACACAATTAAAATCTTACGGACACACAAAAAATAAGCGATCAATAATGAAAAGACATGATTCATTGAATAAACGATATTTTTTTTTCTTCGCATCTCAGTTCGGAAGTTTTTTTGTTTCACTTTGAATGTAATTTTTCCTCCCCTGAAAGTAGCGTTTAAGATAAGATCTTTGAATGCCATTTAAAATATAGTTTGATGTGGGAATAACGTTAATATATTTGTCATAAAAAATTCATATGAAAAGTCTACTCTATAAACCATAGTTAATATATTTTAAGTTTTATAAGAGTACCTTTTTTTCAACCCAGACCGTCTGACCTACCGGAAGGTGTAAGGTATCTGTTTAGATGGGCGGAGCAGTGCCGGAACCCAATAGAAATGACATTAATTTAGATCGGACCTGGTAGAGGTGACATCCACAGGGACCTTACCCTCCTTTCTCTGCTACCAACCTCTCGGAAAGACTTTCGAACCAACAGATTTAATGTGCCCGTACTCCGCGTAGACATAGGGACAGTTTGGGCAAAACCGAAAGACGAACTCAGATCTTCTGAATGCCAATGCCAGTGCTCTAACCACTGGGATATTCTACCCCTTTATAAGAGAATCCGAATTGGACCACAAAGGACACAGTTATTGACGATGAAACGTTTGGATGTAGCGTTAGCAATCATTTCACCGGGCTGTTGGCACAAGCATTATCGTACACTGGCGTATAGCGTAAATGTCGATGCACAGATTGTAGAATCGACTTCCACGATAAGAACTTGCAATTCCGACCCAGTCGCTCTACGTAGCTCAACGGTAAGGCGTCAGTTGACTAATTCAAAGATCCGCGGTTCGATTCCCGGTTGGGGCAGCAAAATTATTTACAATGCGACCCGAATAAATGAACCCTGTAGGTTAGTGCAAAGATGTCGGAGGCCTGAAAGTGACTCTAGTACAACTAGCACGGATTCAGTGGACTTTAGTTTATTGAGCGCCGATTTCAAATCGGAAGGTCAAAGACCATACAGAAAACTAACCTGGAGGATGAAAACAGTAGCAGGAACCTAACCTGAGGTAAAAATAGCAGGAGGTGGTCAGTCTGTTTGTCAGATGCACTTCAATCTAACATTAGAGAGTGGACAATGCAAAGCCCACTTCGACAATAAGAGCTTGCAATTCCGTCCCAGTAGCTCAACGGTAGAGCGTCGGTTGGCCAAGTAAGAAGATCCGTTGTCCAAATCCTGTTTGGAGTAGCAAGGTTCTTTACAAGATATCGCTGATTTACCAGAATTTTTACTAGAATTGTTTTATAATACAGCTTCAAGAGTATATAAAATTGGAAGAAAAATTATATATTAGGTTATGCATTGAGTATAACAGATATATTTACTCATTTCACGTCAACAACCCAAATGAGGGATGATGAGCTTATATACCCATTTTGGAAAGTTTTTGGAAAAGCAGGCAATAGATGAAGACAAATTTGCCAATTTAGAAAATAAGAGAAGTTATTGGAACCCGTCAAAAGTCGCCTAGGTGGCTATATGTGGTGCTCGTGAAAAGAAAAGGAAACTATATGTTAGCTTTTACTCATTAAATTATTCATATTTAACATGGTTGAATTATCGTATATCGTGAAACTCATAAACATTAAGCACATTGCGTTGTGTGCCGCTATTAAAACCCACCATATTAATCTTCAGTGCGAGTTCCTGGAATAGAAAACATTAACATGCTACCATAAATAACTGCACTATTTTAACTTTAAAATGAAATCATTTATTAACAACATAGATTACTTGTTAAATTAATTACAACAATTATTCATTAATTGAGGCGGAGAGAGAAAATATGAGGCCAGTTAATTAAAAATACCTAAAATGCATTGATGACCGTAAACAATTATTGAGGAACAAGTCTATCTTTGGAGTTTGTCAACTGTTCTTACTTTATGTCGATCATATTGTACTGGAACCAACTCTCGGTATAGTTCTCCCACTTGTACTCGTCGGTCATATCGTCTAAGTGTTATTCTCGAACACTTATGGAACAACTGTATATCAGGACATTGTCGTTCTTCATTGCCTCCGTTCTTACGTAGAAGTCGTCGTGAATTCTGTCGTAGAAGTTATTGTCTGCATTGCATCTCAATTCTCGTGTAGAAGTTGTATATATCTTCTCTCTTAGAAGTTCTGAATATCATCTCTTGATTGCCGCCTCTTTTGCCTGCGGTCTGTAACGCCCATTACGCTGCGATTGGTCGACCTTAGGGCAATACGACCAGACATCTTGAACATTGGTTAACATCTTTAACCACTCTTGTGGCTTCACCTTGGCCTCCAAGGTTTATTGCCTACTTTAACCTTTCGAGTCAGGGTGCCATAAAACTGGCGTCCGTAAGTCTGATGCTATTGTAAAACATTACAGGCATCGTAAATACAAACATGAAACTGTCTCACTAAATCTTTCTCAAATCTGGTCTCACACTATATTTCACTATTTCTCCAAATTTGTTATCAAGACACTCCAAGATGTTTCACATCAAAAGTGTAAAAAAAAAAATTAGAATGTTGGATAATTTCCAAAATCAGTAGGGTTCAACAATCATGGATTCCAAAAATAAATACATCATTTTATTAGCATTGATCCTTGATTTGAGAAACACAAGTTTAGATAATAATGTTTGAATTTTTCCATTATATATATTCACCCGGGTTCATAGAAACTTGAATCTCCTCCAGATAAAGAATATTTAATATAATTTTATTTATCTTTGGCAACAAAATACCGCTTGGCATTTACGTCCCCGCGAGGATCAATTTGCGTTCAATCACGAGGCTCTATCTTTTCAACATTTTTGTCGCCGAATGCACCTGCGGTTCCTCTGATAAGAACTTTGATTCGGAACTGAGCTGCCATCCCATCCTATTGCTCTGGCAAATCGTTATTTTTTTTTTCAAATCTGGGAGTTTTCCCAGGGAGCTGCCGGGTTCACTTGTCGAAACGGAGTTTGGCAAAAGAGATTAGAAGAAATGCTCCGGTGAAATCAAATAATTTGTCAGTGGCTTGATTCGTGATATGATTTTTGATTGAACTATTTCTTGCTTGAAGCTCTTTTTATACTGGGGTTTTAGTTTTAAAATTTGAATGAGATCTTTTAGCATTATTTCTACGCATAAAGATACATTTTAATACTTGCACAAATAGGGAATATATCAAGAAAATTACAATATTATGTTTTTTGATCACAGGAGTCTTAAAAGTGCCATAAACAGAGTGAATTCCTATGCTTCAGATTTTACATATTTTGTACCTCTTCTCCTATACATCGATGATACCTAAAAAGTTTATGGCTAATAAGTGAATACCTGTAACATATAATTTTTTCAATAGGTGAATCTGATACCAATATTTTTAAAATTGTATAATGTTCATGAGTTTATCAAAATATTGTTACGAAACGTATCCTCTAGACTCGTGGGATACAAGAACGAGTCCAAGTTTCTGAATAACTTACGTTTATTCACAAGCACAAAGTAAACAGGAACAATACACAAACAATCAGCACTTAAATGCTTCACTAATTTCACAGAATAAGCATATTCTCAAAATACTGACGAAAATAATTTCACAAAACAGCCACTACTATTCTCAAAGCATTGAGAAAAATCACAGTTCAATGTAGCTATCGTATCACGTCTATTTGTCAACCCTTCTCCAACGGAGGGATGAGTCTTTTTATAGTCTCTCTACAGAAACTTCTGAAAATCTCTCCATATCTCTCAGACTAATGGTTATTTCGTGAAGTTTCTGGAACATTCCGGAAGTCGTCAAACTGGCGATACATTGCCAAATCTGGCAACTCGTCTTCTAACTGGGAAATCCTGGAAACCCTGGGCTCACGTCATCTCCACGTCATACTGACGTCATGGACTGTGTTTTCTTCGCCTGACCTTCGAGACAGACGAAAAATGAAGCGTCAAAGGGAATATTGCGCATTCGCAACAATATTATTTTGATGCATGTTGCTTGCATGGAACAAAACTATTGCTTCCAGAAAATGAAAGTAGTGCTGACTATGATGCAAAAGTATTCGTTTGAAAAGTTATAAAGTTAAAAAAATTAAATTTTAAATTTGATTAAATGCGCGCAAGCAACATATATCAAAATAAAACTTTAATAAATTCATGAATATTGTATAATTTTTAAAAATGTTATTATCATTGGAGTTTGTCATCCCAACTTTTTAAATTGTCTTCTAAGGGTGCTGCCACAGCCGGTCTACACAGTCGGTCTACGGTGTGTAGACCGGCTGTGGTGCTGCAATCACTTTTATTCGATGACCATTTTACCATAGATAGACCTAACGTGTACATTCATGAATCTTTCGTTACACAATTATTGTGGTTCTTAAGAACTTTCTTAGGAACACTGTATAAAGATGATTTTATACTAATCTCCTACAGATATATAAGTTAGCAACTTTTATTTATAGTTATGCAATATCTTTTCCAATATTTTAATGAAAGATAAGTAATTTGTAAGCGATCAAACTTCAGATGTGGGACATCAAAAGTTGTCAAAATATAGAGGTTATTTTTTATATATAAAGAAATTGAAAAAACTTTCCGGAATAGAATAAAAAATGATGGATTTCGAAATTATAATGCACTTGGACAAGTTTGAAACTTTTACCGGCTTTCAAAGAATGTTTTTCACAAATCCAGTTGGGTCAAAATTTTTCGTTCGATCACTGCTAAGATGAATAACTTTTACAATTCTTGCCCACAAATATGGAATACTAGCAGTATACACGTTCTTAGTACTTAATATAGAATATAAAAAAACTTAAAATCCACATTTATGTGCAAATTCCTGTAGAATTCTAAACATTGTTATTCGAAGTATTCTATTAAAATATTTAATTTAATTCTTCTTAGAGACTCTTATGCTTTATAAAGAAGTATAAGAATCTCTATTCTCGCTGTACAAAAGTATCATCACAGGGAGATTTGAAAAGTATTAATCCCGTTTGTATACAAATATACAAAAAATATAAAATGAGATCAATTTATGCCAAAATGAAAGCGCTAAAATGGTATTGTAAGATAGTGTCGTTGCCGTACCAATTTTATTCTGTTTAAACAATTGGCTAAACACAATATGAGTTTTCAAAAATCTTTGCCAAATTAAAACAGATGATAAAATTTGAAAATATCAATAAGTCTCGTGATCTTTGAACCCGAAGGCCGTAATTGATATAACTCTCAAAAATTCAATACAAAATTTATTTTTATATTCATTTCTGTGTTATTTAAATCGAAAAAAATTAATAAAAATCTTCTACCGTATACATGCATTTAAGTGCGTTGCTAAGCAACATATAATGTTCTTCAAATGCATTTGCGGAAAATATAGCATACGCATAATGCTATTTCTATGTAATTTTAAATTATGTACTTGTTATTAATTCCTCGACAATCCCTGGATCTATAAACTCAAACAGGGACAAATTTTTAAGTGAGGCTATTCCAAGGCTATCCACAAAATTTCAGGAAATTCGGTGTAGCCGTTCTCCCGTGACGATGACATAAACACATGCATACATACGCATACATATAAATAGACAAATTTTAAATTTTATTTATATAAGGAAAGGCAGTTTGAGTGATATCTTACGCAATTCTAAAGAACTGAGGGTGAATAAATGTTAACTGGTCACAAATATACAAATCGATCATTCCATTACTCGAACAAACCTTCCAAGATAATTCACGTAGTTTCTTACATGGCCGGAGTACTGTAGTTGGGAGCACACCTGGGGGCAGTACTGATCCGAGTTTAAATCCAGGTTTCGGCCGTGTATCATGTTGATCTTTTCTTTCTTTCATAATGCGTTAAACTGAATTTATTGCACTAACACGGATTATTTTTCGAAATTGCTTCGAATTTGTAGTTTAATTACAATTTTCACTTTCTCTTGGCAATCTCGTTAAGTTTAAAATGACGGCGTTGCAAAAATGCCCCGAAACATTAAAACTTCCCAAGAGTGGCTCATCCTGAAATATTGGGGTTGGTCTTATTTATTTTTAAACAAGCATTTAATTAATACATTTAAGCGTATTTAGTTTTTTTTTATTTCAGATATTGATGATGGCTGCTGAAAATTTTGAAAAAAAAAAAAAAATAGTAAGTTTTATTTTTCTCAATCGCATCAAATCGTATCCTGCAAATGATTAACTAACAAGTTTTCTACAATTTCGTCGCATAGTTTTTGAGCTAAAGTTGATATGTACTTTTTACAGACATACAAAGACAGACGGACCTGTCGGAAATTCGAGTTCTTATTTTCGATCCAATTTCAATACTTTTTCTATACATTTCAATGCATTGTGACGGGAGTAAAAATATGTAGGGGGGGGGGGGGACTAAGGCAGAATTGGGTACGGGGTCAAAACGGGATAGGGAGTCTATTTCCCATATGAAGCGCTGGAATTGACTGCCACTCTTTGAAACTTTTTATTCGCACACTGTGCGTCGTTTAATAAAGATGTGCTGATTACTGATTGTCGTTAGTTTTTCGAAAAATGTAGCCAAATCGTGTATGTTATTGTAATATTCTGAAAATTTTGAACCAAGATAAGCCATACTTCACTTTTTATCTCAATTAACGTTTAATCCACTGAATACAGAAGGTTTCTAATTACATTTCTGCATAATGCAATTGAGAAAGGAAAATTGAAATTCTCGTGATGTCGCTTCTTTTCAAACAATGTTTTTGGGACAAAACGAGTTTATATTGATTTGAGCGGAATGAAATATATCCCGCTCCACCCAAGCACTGCAAGTCAATGGAAACACTATGCTGATAAATGGGCAGACATATAAGCCTATTCTGCTATTGAGAACCTAAACCTCAATTTTCGTGGATGCCGATGCTCATATTAATAGCTCTAGTGTGATAAGGGGGTAAGGTACTCAAATTGCTGAAATCTGCAATTTTGAAGTTATAGTTGTAATTTTTTGTATTCAAGTAGATTTTAAGTATAGTAAACAAAATGGAATATACAAAATTTTAAAAATTAAAAAAAAAATTATTTTTTAGAAATTAAAATTTCAAAAATTTGACAAGTTTTCTTTTTGATATAAGTAGAAAAATAATTTTTCTAAAATTTTAATTTGAACAGTTTTTAACATAAAAATATGTAAGAAATAAATTGTCTTCACAGTTTTTGTAAGTTTGAATCAGAAAAAATTTAATAAAATATAATGTAAAAAAACATTGATTTTACACCACAAATATTGTTTTCGAAAATCATAATAAAATAACAAACACATATTTCAGCAATAACTGAAGACAAATTAAAGAAAAGTATATATATAACAATTATTTCAAATTTCATTCATATCCGTGCAGTAGAATTTGACTTATATCAATTTAAATTTATGAAAATGTCGAAAATCAAAGCTTAACATGGCTGGTGACAACTTCAGTGGTTCAATTTTTAGCATTGCAATATAATCGGTTTTATTTAACGTAGCAAGATGAATTTGGTGTCATTGGAATCAGAAAATGATGAATTTTTTTAAAAATAATAATACAAAAAAAATGAGACTTTTCGGGATTTTTTGGTTACCATACCCCCATTATATCCAGTCTTTACCCTAGGAAATGCCATGCAAGTTCTCAAAGTGAAGCAAGGACAAAAGCGAAAAGCAATGAAGAGCGATGCAAAACTGTAATTATTGCATCAACTCCTTGCCAAAAGGAACTAATCAAACCAGTAGAAAAGTTGAGCCAAACAAGCGAAAGAAATAATAACAAGGAAGGAGCTGCTAAATAAAAAAGAAAAAGAGAAGAAAACTACGGAAAAGGACTTAAACCAAAAAAGCAGGAGAAAAGGTCGAGAAAGAGGACGAAATCGAGAAAAATGAAGACGCATCATTTTGTATTGTAATGATCTGTATTCAACTTCAAATGAAGATTAAGTTCCATGCACTGAGTGTAAAAAGTAGTCTCATAACTCATGTGGTAAGATGGAAGGTGACGATAATGAATCCGTACTGATTTATGAACTTTGTTAACCATAAAATAAAAAAAAGAATAAGAAAATGGGTTCCTCTTTCTGACCCACATGTGGAGCAAAGTACGATTTTTTACTATTTTCGTTTTAAAAAATAAACTTTTTGAATTTTTGATACTTCATGTCAGTTTAAAAATGTTTGAATAAATTGCTTTTTGTTCTCTAATTTTTTCTTATCATTTACATTTTCAAAATTTGTTCCGAAAGTTAAGCACCCCATTTCACTCTGCCTCCCCCCTCCTCCCACGTTCTATTTTTATTAAATATGATTGCATGAAGATTTATGCGTTGTACCGGTGCTGAGAATAAATATATAGTACAAATTGAAAAAATAGAACAGACTCTTTTTTTTAAGATGCTCGCAAAAAATAAATAGAAAACTTATCTAACGAGAAAAGCTAGCTGTGCAATTTTTATAAAATTTGTCAGTCATATATTTTATGCGCTACCCTAATGCTGATTTTTGGTACAAAAAACTATAACTAGCCCCCTTTTTCAGAAAAAATGAAGAGCCCGCTTCGACGATAATAGCTTGAAATTTCGTCCCAATAACTCAACGGTAGAGCGTCGGCAGGCCAGTTCGGAGATCCAGGGTTCGATTCCCGGTTGGGACAGCAAGATAATTTACAAAATGACCCTCAAAAATTGAGAAAGTGAAAAATTGAGAGAAGTGAATTAAAAAAAGAAATGTGCCTAACTACATTAAGTAAATTGTCTTTTTAATTATATTTTTTGATGACATTAAATAAAGCAGTTCCCACTATACTAATTCCTACTATTTTTCAAGTATTTGTTTTTAAATTTTGCAATTTTTGCGTCATTTTACAATGCGTCATGCATTCAGTACAAAAGAAAATTATTTAAAATTGCAAATGGGTGATAAAAGTAAAATTAATGTATAAGAACAACAATTTGATATTGCAGGGAAAGCCACGTGCTGTGTACATTAGCTATGATTTCACCAAAACCTTCTTATTTTTCTCATATTCTTCAAATAAATTTTAGCAGTGACATTTCTCCCAGGGCCTAAAACTTGAGAATGAATACTTCCTGTAGTGTCACCTGTGCACCTGGAACTATTTTTCAAGAACTGGGAGTAGGAGGGGGGGGGGGGGCTACACCCTTCTGAGAATCTATTTCCCCCAGCACTATCGAAAAATGGGTTTTTAACTCTGTGTATTTCCCCGCAGGGAAATTAAAAAAAAATACTTTTAAGACGGCTCAGAGGAAAGATTTCGATCTAGTTTCCTTCATTCTTCTGTTTTATTCGAGCGTAACGCCCCTGGTGAGAAAACGAAAATATAGTTACAGGATGTAGTTTTATTTTTTTTTCTTGTGTGTGTGCTTTTGTTTTAAATAGTTATTATACTTTTTGCTAGACTAGTTGTATACTCGTTCTTTGTACCGAATATATAATATAAAGACATTTAAAATTCATAATCATGTGCAAATTTCTATAGTTTTCTAAATTACATTATTCTTCAAAACTTTCTATTAAAATATTTAATTTGATTCTTCTAAAAATGAATTAGAATCTCTGTTCTTGCTATAGAAAAATTATTTTCACAGGCAGATCTGAAGAACCAAACATCCTGGTTCCGTTTTTAAACATATTTACAAAAAATATGAAATTGGGTCAATATATGCCAAAACAAAAGCGCTAAAATGGTATATTCGTACTACTTTTATTCTGTTTCAATAATTGCCAAAACACAATATATGAATGAATTGGCCAAACACAATATATGAGGTTAAAAAATCTTTCACAAAATAAAATATATGACGTAAGAAATAAAGGATATAAATAACCTTTAAACTTGAAGGCCATAATTTATATAATCCAGACAAAAATGCAATACGGTTCATTTATAAAATTTATTTTTATATTCATTTCTTTATTATTTAAACCGGAAAATAAATAATAGAACCGTACAAATATATATATATATATATATATATATATATATATATATATATATATATATATATATATATATATATATATATATATATATATATATATATATATATATATATATATATATATATATATATATATATTGCCTTATAAACACATTTTATTTAACTACGTTGCTGACATGAACATGATAAAATGGCACTGCAACAGGAATATGATTATCGTCTAATAAATTTGCGGAAAAAATATTTTCTGCATAATACTATTTTAATAGAAGCTTCAGTTTTTCTTAATATCCAGATAACCCCCTTTCCTAGAAACTCGGTATATGGACTAAATTTTAAAGTAGAGCAATTCCAAGGCTATCCACAAAATTTAATGAAAATCGGTGCAGCCGTTATCTCGTGATGATGAAAAAAAAACTACTCGCACGCACACACACACATAGTTCAAATTTTATTTATATAGGTGATTCAAACGATTATTAGAGGTTATGAAAAAAGTTATTTCCTGAGCATATACGATGTAATATAGTATAGAGAAAGTATTGTTTTCACGAAAATTTTCAAATTCGAGATTTTGATGCCAATATATCTTTCAAGACCTCCTGAACACATTTTAACTATTTTTGGAGTGATGTCCGTCCGTCTGTCTGTCTGTATATATATATATGTCATCGATTTCTTGTGTATACGATAGCAGCTCCAAATATTAATGGATTTTCACGAAGCTTTATAACCAGCTTTGTTGTCAAAAAATCTAGAACTAGATAGAATTTTTTTTTAATTCGAGCGAATACTTCGACATTTATTCGAGATTTTATATATTTTTTTAACATGGCAACATAGGACAGAATTTGACATAATCGACCGGTGAAAAGGTTTGTTTATGGCTCAATGACCACGTGACTTGGTAGTTTCAATAATTGTAAAAGATAGCCACGATTCAATTTTTAAATATATTGTTCAACGATAATTATTTATTTTTTTTTTTTTTTTGCGCTTTTTCCCTAAATATATAGTTTAATGACAACCATTCACCACGACGTCTGCTTCTTACATTAATGTTGCTAGCGAACTTGAAAACTTTTGATTGGCTGGAACTGGAAACCATGCCATTCTAAACATTTCTCCCTTCATTGCAGGCCAAATGGATTTCTAACTAGGGTCATGTTTCCACGGGGGAATTAAAAAAGGTTTTTATGAGAGCCAAGAAGAAATATTTTGATCTTGTTTTTCTTTAAATTATTTTGTGTTATTCGGGTATATTGTGTTATTCGAGTCATTATAGAGAGCTTAAAATACTGTCATCGAATGCAATCTGACGTTTTTTTGTTCGCCTTTTAAAATTGTTTTTTCCACGAATGTTATTTCCCCCTCCTTAATTTCCTATTTACTTTTTAATTTACTCTTTTCTTTAATTTTTCTTTTTACTTTTCACTTGCTGAACAGTTTTTCAAGTCGTATGGATTTAATGATAGGGACAAGAAGTGACAAAGACAGCATGATACCCACTAGAATCGTGGTATTCTCAAAATACAAGTCTGAATTTCTGGATAACTAGCGCTTTATTTAAAGCACTAGTAACCTTGAATAGAAACATTATAAGTTAACTTATTAATTACCTAACAGTTTCACAAAACAACTGTTAATTACAGTAAAATAGCAATTAAATGTTTGATTAGTAATATTTCAAGACACCGACATATTCAATAATTACTTAATACTCATATCACGTCAACTTTTATAACTAAATGATTACCAGCTTATGTACTCTATGTGGAAATATCTTGTAAAATATACGCAAATCTTGAAATTCTTAATCAAACTATAAAATTCTGGAAGTTTCACAACCTCGCCAAGTTGGCGATATTATCCCAAATTTGTCAACAAGGTTAAACAAAGCGGACGTTCAAATAATAATATTACGATGTATCCATTGGAATCGTGGGTGTGCTCTCAGGATACAGGAATGAGTCCAAATTTCTGGATAACTAACAGGTTTATTTACAAGCACAACGTAAACAGGAACAATGTACAGCAAATAGCTCGATAACTATCTCATAAGATCCATAAATAACTGTCAAGTAAAGTAAAATAATTAAATGCTCTACTAATTTCACAAAACAGCGGATACTATGAAGTATTTCACCATTTAATGTAGCTTGTACCACCTCGGCTGCTTTCCAAATAAGCTCCTTTTATATATTCTCCGTAGAAACTTTCGTATCTCCTAGAATATTCGTTATTTCGAGATGGTTCTCGTACCTTCGAATAGTCGTCGAAAGTCACTAAATTGGCTATATATCGCCAAATATGGCAACCCTAACTAGAATGTTCAAATATGGAAACCCTGCATTCACGTAATAGAAATGGTTGCCTGTAAAGGTGTTTTTCCTTTCTGGTTCTCAAAAGAGCATTCAATGAAGACATTTTATATGTTCGTAACAATAACAATAGTTACCCACTAATATCGGGCTTATGCCATCGGGAATAGGCAGTAAGCCTTGATGATATTTTAGGTATTTGTAACAATATACTGAAAAAAAATTTAGTTTACTTGAAAAAATTTATTTATACTATGTACATAGGGAAAGTAATGTATAGTGAAAGAATTCTTTTTCAATGGATTTGCACGTTTTGGTTACCCCAGACCGCAAATTTATCATGACTTTTCATTGTATTTTTTTATCCTGTCTACATGTGTGTCCGTTTACTTATGCAATGCGTGGGTCCGTTCACACTTCAAAACCATACGTCCGATATTTATAAAAATTGGTAATAAAGTACACCATACTTTATCCTTGTACTGATTAGAATGTTGATCTAATTAGAAATAAATAATTGCTTATTTGAAAAAAGTAAATGTAGCCCGCAAAAAGAAAAAAAAACAGTGCTTATACATTTTAATTAAATGGTTGTTTTATATGTAAATTTTTATATCCGGTAATATAAACCCTGTTTGGTATTATACTAAAACAAACTACTGTTTGTAAGACAAGAACTTGCACAACTTTCTTCTATAAAGCAGGCATATGTTAGTTAGGTAACACCTAACTGCAACCTAACTGACCTAATTTGTCACTTAACTTACATATGCCTGCTTTATACAAGGAAGTTTTGTACGTTCTTGCCTGATAGGTATATTCAGTTTCTAAATCGAATTTTAGTTCACTTTCAACTTAATTTATTTTCTTAAACAGATTATAGAATAGAAAAAGCTATGATATATTTTAAGATCAGTGGCAAACCCCAGTTCAGCTTTTAATTTATAGAAATCACTTTGTAAGGCTTCCAGAAAACACATTAAAAGGAACTTCTCTATGAACTGCAGCTATAGCTTCAATTTCGAGAGACAGTGGCTTGGAATTTTACCATCTTTGTAGAAGATAGTTCCTTCGAGATAATTTCATTTTCATCAATTTTTCAGCTACTCAGAACGAAAACGCATCAGATAACTCTTTGAGAAAACTTATATCCTGTTTAAGTGCCATAGAAAAGTTCTTTTTATTTTTTGCACAATATTTTTTATATTTTTCGTGTTTTGCTTGTTATTTTATTCGGCCAATCACAACTATTCTTTTCACAATTCTAGTACTATTTTCCCAGACCCTCTTCATCTAGTGTTATTGTCACAAACTTCCTTAAATATTTTTTCAAGTTAACGGGGAACCAAATCATTCTGCCCATTTATTTTCCCCACCACTGTTGAAAAATGGGTTTTTAACTCGATGTTATTCCTCCCCAGGGGAATTAAAGAACTTTTAAGGGTACTCAGTCGAAAGTTTTCGATCTTATTTTCAGCACTCTCCATTATACGAGCCTAACGTTCTCACAAAAGAGCTAAATAACAACCGCTGAATTCTATCACATTTTTTTCTGGCTGCGTTCTGAACTTATCCTCTTCAGATGTTACTTTTGGTTCCTTTAAATTATTGGGGCAGTTTACTTGTATGATGGATTAAATAAATGGGGACAGAGACTTTACACAAAGACAATCAAATTGATTTGAAAACGCTGGTCAACATAGTAAACTAGTTTTTAGTGTGAAACATTTTAAGACCCGGAATACGGAGTAAATCATGAAAGAAACGTAACGGGACGGAAACAGAAGTATGCAATGGAAGTGACATCATAGTGTTACGAATACCTAGCAGAAACCCATTGCTATAACTCAAGGTCGGAGTCGCTTGATTTTGGCTATAAATTTGGCAAAATGTCGTCAACTTGGCGACTTTTGACGAGTTCTAGAAACTTATCGAATTCTGTAGATTGGCTAAGAACTTCACGAGTTACGGGGATGAAACGGAAGTATGTAATGGAAGTGATACGAACACATAACTGTAAACCATTGTTTTTATTAGAAGGCATGTGTTACTTTACTTTGGCGGCGAATTTGGCAAAACACTGCCAACTTGGCGAGTTCTAGGAATTTCTCAAATTTTGTAGATTAGTTAAGAATTTAACGAGTTACGTGTTTTATCCGGAGAGAGTATATAAGCTCGACGTCGTTCAGTTGGGTTGTTGACGTGGTACGAATAAAAGTATCTGCCGCACTCAATACAGAACTCAATAAGAGTTTTTTTTCCTTCTGATTATATATACCTTTTATGCTATATTATAAAACAATTTTGGTATAAAAATGTAAAAAAAAATTTTAGATCTGCAACATCTCACATACTGTGCTTCTCACATACTGTGCTTATCACTGTGTGGAGTGATTGCAAAAGAAACATACAAACACTTCATCGTAAATCGTCTTCGTGGTCTTATTTGGACGAAATAAACTTCATTAATCTATCAAACATATATAAATTAAAGTAAATAAATATTAAAATCCCCCTAAAAATATTGAAACGTTTTCTTAGGTACACACAACGCACATCAACCTTTTCCCCTTCGAAATGGGTACATCAATTTGTAAAGAGTAACTCTGTATTTATGACTAACTTTTATCATCAGGTATTACTTTTTCTCCGGAATTGTAAACATTCTCGAAGCCTTCTAAATGTATAGTGCAATGGTCTTTAATATTTTATGAATGAAATTCTACATGTTTGTCAGTAAAAGGCTCGCGGGGCGTACATTTATTGCAACCCTCAAGACAAAATCAATGTCACACATTTTATTAGCAAACTATGACCACAGCGTAGTTACTATACTTCTGGCAAACCTAGCTGGAGTACTTTGTGGAAGAATGTGAATGAATATAATTGAGCTCTTCCAGTTGGCTCAGTTATATTCATTCATACAAATATTTGGCGAAATTCCGTGCTTACGACTGCTAGATTTAACTGTCTATCGCGAAATTTGCGAAGAGTTCTGAAAACACACTAATAAGGAAAAGGTGAATAAGATACATGGGCATTGTCGAACAGAGATTTATATGTTTAGAAATCTTTATTTCGTACGGTATTGATCTTAATTCTACTATCTGCACTACAGAATAGTTATTATGAGAAAATTATTTACAGGAAATATACCAAAATAAACAAATGGTTTTATAGAATGTTGTTTTCCTACCGTTTGATTAGCAAAATATAATTAAGAAACAATATTGTTTTATCGTCTGCTATATTTTTAATTTTAAAAAGAATTACGGAATTAATCCTTTTTAAAACGATTTTCAAATATGGGATTTGGTTGCCATAAAATTAGATTTGCCAAATAATGACAGATTTCAAGTTTTGAACAGCCATTGATTTTGGAAATGATAAAAACATGTTTTATTGAAATATGGTTAGAATTTGAAATGCAGTTTTAGACATGGATTGATTTAGACTACATTAATCGGATTTATGAAAAATATTTATTGTTTTCACTCTTTATAATGTTAAACACATTGGATTATATTCCTTATCGGGCGCTTACAGTTTTCTCTCTACCTCTCTATTGTCAAGTTAGGTTTGTCGTAAGTATAACATACTTTTAGTAAAAACAAGTAAATAAAATTTTGGTAGATATTTTTATTCGTTATAAAACTTATCTCTAATTATATTGTTGGACGATCAAAATTAAATTCTGAAATCCCTAAAAATAAAATATGAATAAACAAAATTCTGCTAATAATAAAAATATTGTAAACCACCCTATGCCAATTATCACGCAATCTTTATAGCCAAAAATACATGTGTTATTTAACCGTATTAAGATCAGAAAATGCCCTTTTGTGGGCTATAAATAGATCCAGGAATTCTTCTAAAAGAGCCATTTTAGATTTACGGCGATTCGCCTAGGGATTTCATGGTTGTCGTTAATTGGGAATATTTCCACTTAAGACCGGAGAGAACTAAATATTGAACATGGTAATTAGAATTATCATGTTCAATTCTAATTACAGTGAAAATTTTTTTAATTTTATGCTATTCTATTTGCTTGTCAGTGATATCCCAGGAAAATGAATTAAATAAAGCTTTAGCATTTATGAAGCATTGAATTTGTGTATGAACAAACTAATTTGTGTATAAATCATATAACAAAGATATTAGAGGATTTAGAGGAGGCTTGGCATATATTTTTTCAAGGGTATTTTCATTTTAATGTAAATTTTGAAGTGTAAAGTTAAGAAAAATTACTTATGAACGGAAGCTGATATAAATGTACAATTTTAACTATTCTTTTCTCATTAAATTTTAATCAAGGAATTTAGAAAAGTGGAATATAATTGGTTAGGGAACATAGCATACATTGGTAATCAATATGCATGTTTTAATTGTTATCCAGCTTATTCAGAACTGAGCTTTATTCCTATCCAAATTGTTCGATATCTAACATTTTAAATGATATTTACGATCGTTTCAGGGGCCCTATTCCAAGTCTTATTCGTTCGATAGAGGGCTTATTCGTTAGAGAGCCAAGACTTATTCGTTGCAGTGTTACAAGCACTATTGTGTTTGCATTAGTGTTTGCTCTTTGTAGAAACTCCCTCTATTGAACGACGCGGAACAATAATCGACAAATTTGGAGAAAAAAAAGCCCCAGGTATGTACGTAAAAGTAAGGGGTTAAAACTTCATATTAAGAAAACACCAGTATCGTTTGAGACAATAATTCAGGTGGCGCTGGGGTAAGATAAGTAGTTCTGAATTGTATGTATTTCTATGGCAAAAGGCTTAAATATCAATTTTGAAATTTAGCGTTAATTGGAATTGAGGCAATAAAGAATATTCCTACGTATTCAAAATTATTTTACCTTTCAATTTATTTATTTATTACTTATTTACTAATTATTATAATGGCATTTTTAAGCATTTCATTCATAAGAGTTTTATCTCCTTCTTTCTAACTCCATGGCTTCAGGTTTACTCTTCGTTGTGTGAGTGAATGGGCGTGATTCAAAAGTAGAAAGAGCGAACTTTATGCACTTAAACAACACTCCACTGCATCAAAGCATTTTTATTAGTCCTCTAATACAACATAAATCCTTATTATAAAAAGAAGAATTTATCGAAATATATCGTGTTATATTCACTTATACGATAATTTCTTTGATATTTATCAAGTTCTGCTCAGATCACACACATTCTTTTCATACCAAGAGCATACCGTTGAAAACTCACTGTGATATTGTCATCAAAGCACCTGAAAATATTTTTTTAAAGATCAACCAAACACTAACACGTTCTTAACATTTACTTTTCCTTTCTACTGTTGAAAAATGGGTTTCTAACTCGGGGTATTCCTCCCCAGGGGAATTAAAAAAGCTTTTAAGAATGCCCAGAAGAGAGATTTCAATCTTGTTTCCGTCACTCTTCTGCATCATTCGAGCATGTGCTTAGCGCAAAGAAATCTAATACACAGCCGCAGAATTTCGGCCCATTATTTTTTATGTTTTTGTTCCTAATTTGTTCTCTTCAAACGCTACTCTTTAATGATTGGGTCTATTGTCTTGTAGAACAGATCAAATAATTGGAAGCAGACGTTATGCTTGCAACTGAATTTATTTAAAAGAAGAATTTATTTTTCGATGATCTTCCATGAATTGTTTATTTTATACAGAAGTGAAGATTTTTTGAAACCTATTAATTATTTAGCTTATCTAATTTATTTCTAATAATTCTCTACTATATATATATATGTAGATATATATATATATACACACTCTGTTGTAGAAAACATATAGGCACCCATAAAAAATTGAGCTACACTCACTGGCAACTGGAACTGGATTTTCTGCTTTGAGTACTTACTCGACAGCATTACTAATAATTGTCGAATTTAGAAAGAGGCCGCATCATATGCCTAAGAGAAGCTGGTTGGTCCAACAGACATACCAGTCGCCATCTTGGTCGGAGTGATATGGTAGTTGCTTGATGTTAGTTGCTTGATGTTAATGCAACAGTGGATCAGAGATGGTACATGTAACGTCGCAAAGGCTCAGGACGCCCCAGACAGACAACTGCTCGGCTCCAGACCGACGAGAGGATTCTGCACTCAAGAGTGCAGCCACGTCCACACTAGTGGCGTTGCTATCCGCCCTTCAATGACATTTGTCATCATTCACGCATTCTGTACCAAGGATACTATTCAGAGACAACTGGGAAAATGTGGAACTCGGTGTCGATGCACATTAAGGCGTCTATCACTGACTCTCCAACATGGGCAGATCCTCCGGGATTGATGCCGAGCCCAATCAGCCTGGACAGTGTTCGACTGGAGATTTGTTGTCTTTGACGACGAATCCCATTTCTCTCTGTGCTGATGACCGTCGCATACTTTTGTGGAGGACTGGCAGTTTTCCCATATTGCATTTCTTGTCGAACGGCATCACACGTGGCGTGACAGTCTTGGAAGCCTTCTCGTGCGACTGCCGATCTCTTCTAGTTGTGTTGCAAGTCAATCTGATGGTTCACTTGAACGTCAACGATATTCTGCCTATACTGTTAAGCCGCCCAGGTTCCCTTTACCAACAAGACAGCGCTCGATCATATACTGCATGACTCTTTCAACACTGACTTCAAGGATTTAGTAGTACTCTCACATGGCCATTTAGGTCTACAGATCTATTGCCAATTGAATGCGTCTGGGACATGCTGGGACTGCAGTTGCAGCCTTCTCAGAATAGCACTGAATTAGTTGATCAGTTGCTACATTTATGGACAGAATCTTCCGCAGAGGGACATAAGCAACTTAATTGATTCTATGTCGCACTGAATATCGGTTTGTATAGTTGTTAGAAGAGGACTTATCAATTACTAAAATGTCATCTTGTTTCCACCATTTCTTAACAAAACGTTTTCTGCTCCCAAATTCTAATTATTTGCATATCTCCCCAAATATGCCGAGTTCCGCGGATGTAGCTCAATTTCTTATGGGTGCATATATTTTTTGCAACAGAGTGTATACTGTTGGGACGTATCATCTGGAATCGTACGTATGCTTTCAGGATACAAAAACGAGTCAAAATTTCTGGATAACTAACACGTTTATTCGCAAACCCAGAGTAAGCAGGGACATTATACAGCGGAACAACACCTAAATGCTTCACTCATTTCTGTATTATAGTTGATACTACTCTTAAAACACTGCCGAAAATCATTCGAATATGCTCATATTTTAAATCCCGAGCAACATTAAGTATATCTGCTAATGTATAAATGAAACAAACACAAACTCTGCAATTATAAACTATTATTTACGTTTAGTCAAACTATTATTTACGTTTAGTCCTTTAGAAATCGTTGTGTAATAATACAGCAGATGTACGCAATTCCTTAAAAATAAATCTGTATAAAATACATTTGACTGAGTAAGGGTATAGTGTATCAAAATTATGGAGTTCTTTCACTAGCTAGAATTTTGATTTTAGTCTCATTCGATCGGTCTGAACTTCTATGTCAACGAAACGATCTAATTAATATTCCGAAAGTTCGAATTAGGGATGACGATGCAAAGGAATAATTAAAAAAATTCAAAACCACTTTTCAAAAGGACTCTACTTCTACTCGATCCAGAATCACTGTTTTGATCTCATTCGCGTCGTCGCAGAGCTTCAAGATCAACGAAAATTTTGAATATTTAAAAAATTCGAATTAGAGCTGACGATATAAAAGGGATTTTCAAACACTTACACTACTTTGTTTCTCAAAAATGTCCACTATTTTATTTTTAAACTTAAATTTTAATATTCAGAACTTTTATTAAATATGTAAGTGTCGTATTTAGTAACTACTAGCCATTGAGAAACCTGAAGCGATCAGTATACACACATATACACGCACACATACACACTCGCACACATGCGCAAAAGACACATATTCGCATACACACACACACATACAAACATACATACTTGCACACACGTACACATGAAATCATACACACTCGCATATACACACACAAAAAAAACTCGCACACACACATAAAAACATACACACTTGAACACATACACGCACGCAAGCACACACACACACACACACTATTTAAAGTGCTTATAGAGACTAATTTATTTTTAAAAATACTACTTTGTGCGATGAAAAGCAAATTGTAAAAGTATTGGTTTTAACTTCATTGAAACAATTACTTTAATTAGTTACATTCTTCAGATGTCAAACTTTATACTTTAAATTAACCCAATTTCCGTATTCTAAGTATTGAATAAAAAGCTGCCCTCTCCCCATTTCAAAACTTTGCTTGTTCTGCTTAGTATGCATGGCCGCGCAATCTGCATCGAAACGGCTTTCGGAGCATGAAGACCATGTGGTGTACAAGAGTCGGGATTTTTGCTCTTCACACTTTTCAGAAGATTTAACATCGAACGAGAGTTGAGAGAAGGAAAAACAAAGAAAAATTTGCGATGGCGAGGGAGTTTGGATGTGTAGATGAGAAGATTTTGACAGACACTTTTTTTTACTTTACTTACAACACATGGTATCTGTAAAAGAAAAGTAATGTGTACGATTAAAAATACGAATATCTGATTTTCATGTTTTTGCGCTGTTTTAATATCCCCGAGTACGAATCAATCATTGGTGGTATCTTTTAAAGCATCTATTTTTTTCGGATCCGATATTGACAGGGGTTAGATAATGACAGATATAGATTCAGTATCAAATTTTGGAGGAAGAGATAAACTAAGGATTTATTTCCACCTCTGGTTCAAAAATTTTCATTTTATTATAAATATATATTTCTCAAGACTGGCTATAGATAGAGCTTAGACGATAATTGGTATGGATTCAGTATCACATTCGGGTGGAGATAAAATAGTTTACTAAGAACTTCAGCTTGCAGTCCTTTTTCAACTTCCGGTTTAAACATTTTCGTTTAAACCGTTTTATTCAAACATTTTCGTTCCTCAAGATTGGCTATAAATAGAGCTTAGGTGATGACTGACATAAATTAACACGTTCGAGATGGTGTCGATCCCTGGGGTCCAACACCGAACTTTCCATTCGACCAGTGTCGTGCCCTGAGTATCGACACTGAATTTTCCATTTAGTCGGCGTCGGATTCTGTGGACCGACTGTAACGAATTTAATAAATAAACTTTATTTATAAAACATAAAGTGCACTTACAAAACTGAATTTATATAACATTAAAAATACCCTTACGAAATTGTAGTTTATATAACATAAAAAAAATACACTTATACTTCTTCAGTGTATGTATCTCAGTGCGCAATAGAATCTCTATTGCGTTGAGTGCGTTATCTATCTATACTCTGTAAGGTCAAGCATCCACTATCGACTCCGTCTCTCACGTGTATCAAATTCTGGAAAGGATAGAGGGGTTTGTTAAGGATTTCATTTCAATTTTACATTTCGCCATTTATTACAATGAAACAAAGAAGACGAAGGACAAGAAATGAGTTAAAATTAGGTTTTCTTGTTTATAGATACGATATAAATTTGAGAAACATATAATTTTTTCATTATTATAATTATGCTGTGGAAATATCTTATAAACCAAACAACATGAACTATTATTCCTACCTTCTGTTTTTCAGCCGATCCTTAAAATGTGGCAACACAATAGACGAAATCGTGTTTATGCTTTTTTAGGGTATATTACGCCCGTGTAGTGGGCGGGTCGTAGCAAGTAACTACACGCATTGCAATGACAAGTGACTACACGCATTGCAATGACAAGTGACTACACGCATTGCAACGACAAGTGACTACACGCATTGCTATAGCAAGTTCAGACCTTATTAAAAAGAGACCAAGCTGGTCGAGACGGATAGTTTAATTAAGGGGACGGTGGACGTTGAAATTCATTTTATTTATTTATTGACTTAGAAACGTGAATATTTGTATACATATTTCTCTTAACATTACTATATACAATACCATTAATTTTTTTTCAATTTTGTTATAATTTTGTATTTTTTCTTTTAATTTAATTTTTTTAACGGAAATCTGAAAATGCTCCTTGCATGCCATTTGTTCACATTTTCCGATTAATTTTACATTATGATCACTCAAAACCACATTATAAACAAATTTGGGTATTCATTTTTAAATCCCTTAGAAAGTTAATTTTTTAAAAATATTTTTCTGCATTAAAACTTAATTTTCATCATTTAATTAGGTCACTTTTAATTACCTTAATAAAGTCCAATTATAAAATGCATTTACCTTAATAAAGTCCAATTTAATTACCTTAATAAAGTCCAATTGTAAAATTCACTTTTAATTGCCTTAATAAAGTCCAATTATAAAATGCATACCCAGTTCCATTAAAAAGTATGATAGGTGTCTTTTTGCCAAATTTCATGCATCTCAGGCAAAAATTAAGACGAATGGAGCATTTTAAAAATGTAAAACCTTTGAAAATTCCGTTTCGAAAAATATGCATTCAACCTTTTGCTTACGGGTGGGACAACGTCCATCCCAAACGAAGAACCTCCCAAAAAGACAGGTATATTACTGTCGGCGATTTCCATGGACGCCAATGCCTGCAAGGGGGGATCGAACTGTTTGGGATAGGGTATGTCAAATACCTGTCTTTTTGGGAGGTTCTTCGTTTGGGATGGAAGCTGTCCCACCCGTAAGCAAATGTTAATGTAAAATAATGTTATATATTAAAACGTTTTTTAGTCGATGTTTGCTCATTTCAACGTCCACCGTCCCCTTAATTGGAGTGTGGCTGAACTCGACTTTTTTATAACACATTTCATTTTTTAATTCAAATTTTACAAGAAAAATGTTGAAAAATCATTATCGGGGATCCAAATTATTACAATTATAGCGTGTTACCCTTCACTTTAAAGGACTTGAAAAAATCTTTCGATTGATACCATACATGACAATGTACTCCCGGGAGGAGGTAACTTGCCCCCAAAGGGGGGCTAAACACGTTTCGAACACAAGGAAATGATATCGGACAACTATTTTTCACAATTATTAAAACTATTAATATGTCTCGTGATCATTGAGCCATAAATAAACCTTTTTATGCTTGATTTTTTATGCATTTTTATGTCTTTCTATGCATGTCGAATTTTGTCCTACGCTGTCATGATAAAAATATATAAAATTTCGAATAAATTTGGAAGTTTTCGCTCGAATTAATTTTTTGAAATCAAAGCAGGATATAAAGTTTCGTGAAAATCCATTAATAATTATGGCTGCTATCGTGTAAACATGAAATCGAACACAGACATCAGACAGGCAGACATACGGACATTGCTCCAAAAATAGTCAAAACGTATTCTTAAAGTTGAAAATTTTCGTGAAAATAATACTTTCACGACAGTTAAAATAAAATCATGAAAATTAGCAGAGTAACTTATAAGACCGTACCGGTGATTGATATGTTTAATTTAAAACATTATTAGGTACTGAATAGGGAGGGGTGGGGGAGAAGAGTACGTATAAATAAGAGATCAGAATATGCAGGAATAGCACGCTCAACTTTTTAGGTTGAAAACCTCAATTTTAACATTTTTACGATTTTGAAAAGTTTCAGCGTCAAACTTCCTGGAGTGTAAGAATTGAAAATATTCCCTCCAAGATATTAATTCCTAAATGGCTGATTTAAAAAATAGTTTGCGAGACATACAAAAAAAAAAGAAGGTTAGTATGTAGCGCATGTATAGTTATGCTAAAATATTTCACTCCGTTTTATTACTTCAGTCGTGTTTTTAAACACTTATTTTTTTATCGCTCTTTCATACTCAAAAATAAATATACATGGTGGCAACGCCACTTTATGTACAAGCGAAAAAAACGAAGGAAAAATCTGTACGATTACGGAAGATTTGAAACACTATGAAAACTCTCTCAGAGTCAAAGCGAAGTATTTAAAAACTAGTTTTTTAACTATAATATGAATAGGGACGGGGGGGGGGGGGGAGAGAAGACATTTTTGATACGAACTAGTTGTGCAAAGTCTTAACATGAATACGAAAATAAATTGTCTGTATGAGTTGTAAAAGCACCTCGTAGAAAGTAAAGTTCTCTATTCATATTCCTTATAAAAATATAAGAATATTTTTTTAAAATATTCATGTATTTAAAAATAAAAACGAAGCTTATACATAATTGTGAAGCATATATTAATAAAAGTTAGGCAATAGCTTAAGCAAATACGTAAATGAAAGTATTAGGTGTTTTTATAAGATCTTGAGGTTCATTATGTATTAAGGCCCGTGTAATAGCAACAGCTAAATTCTGTTCAAAAGTTTAACCTGCAATGTTAGAATCTCTGGTGGAAACCTTTTAAAAGAGCTATTCAGCGTCTTTTTAGCCACCGTCCTGTATTTCAGAAGCAAAAAGGAGATGAAAATTAATTTTTAAATTTTGCAGGTGGACGTGATGAGACAAGACATTATTAATTTGACATATTTTGCGGGTCAATTTTTAGCACTTTACAACTATCTTGGAAAGTGTTAAAAATTGTCCCGCAAAATACGTCTTTGTTCATTTTGTCTGTCTGTCTGTCCGTTCGCACGATAACTGCCGTAAAAATGACTTTATCAAAATAAAATTTGTGAATAAAAATTAATAATATCACCCAATTAGTTTCGGATTTAATACGGGTTGAAAACATGAAATACATTGAATCCTATGGGAACTAATTTTTCAAACACTTTTCAAGCGGTGTTAAAATTCACAAATTGCTTCAAAAATTTTAGTAAATATTCAAATTATCACGTAAAATATGTAAAAAAAATTAGCAAAATATGTTAGGTAGTTTTTTAAATAAAAATGGAAATAATAATTCCACTCATTTGAAGAGATCACGTGACTCATTTTAAAATAAAACAAGAAAGATCAATCATGCTTAAAGCATTGATTTATGAAACACTTTCCAACTTCAATGCAATTTTATTTAAAAAAGTCTAAAATGCAATACATTCCTCGGTAATATTTTAAAACTTATCACAATACTAAATTAATTTATTATATTTGAAAACTTAAACCTTCATGAAAAAAATGAACTTCATTAAAATGACGGCATTGAAATATAAATTGCTTGGTTTAAATATCTCTAAAATGCGGTAAATTCCACGGTAATATTTTTAAAACTATCATAATACTACGATAATTTATTATATTTGAAAACTTCATCAAAAACAACTGAAATTCATTCAAATGACGTCATAGAAGAAATAACACGCCTGGATCTCTCTATAAAAACAGCATTTCATTCATAACTTTCTCCCATTCGTTTCATTCATCACAATACTATAATAATTTATTTTATTTAAAAATTAAGACCATGGAGCTACAAGTAATTAAACTCTATGCTTAAAACTTCATCGAAAAAAATCGTCCTTCTTTTTATAAAATCAATTAATATTTCATTCAAATCAGCCATGCAGACAGACTCCATGGGCTAAATTATTTTGTGTTAAAGAAATACAGCAATTCTACTACAACTCATTCTACATATTTTACTGTTTACATTTTACATAAGTGAAAAATAGGCTTCGTTGTAGAAATAATCAAATTTGGATAATCATTTAAACTCAAATATATTGTATTTGCGTTGTTTCAGTATGTAGATGTACAGAATTTAAGCAAAAATAAAGTAGTTTTAGGACGGATACAACACTCAATATGAATGAAAAAGAACTTAAAACTCACGATTTTGAAACAAGATGGATGCCATATATCGTTTTGAAGTAGGTCATGTGATATTTTCATATCATGGTCACGTGAGCGTTTCATATAAGAGGTGTAATTATTATTTTAATTTTTATTTAAAAAATTTCTGAATATATTTCGCTGAATTTTTTTTTTTATATATTTTATGGAACAATTTGAATATTACCTAAAATTTTCGAAGCAATTTGTGAATTTTAAATCCGCCTAAAAAATGTTTGAAAAATTAGGTCCCATAGGGCTCAATGTATTTCATTTTTTCAACCCGGGTTCAATTCAAAACTAATTGGGTGATATTATTCATTTATATTCCCATAGGTCCTACAGACCGTCTGAACAACATACTAAAATTTCATTTTGATTAAGTCATTTTTACGGCAGTTATCGTGCTAACGGACAGACAGACAGAATTAACAAAGTCTTAAACACTTTTCAACTTTGTTGTAAAGTGTTAAATATGACATCCATTTTTTCCCCCTGTGTAATAATCATGATATTTAAACATTGTTTAAATTTCGTGTTTCATTCGTTATAAAACCGCTTTATTTTTGTATATTATCTGTGCATCTAAATTCTGTATCAACGCAATTATATTTTTTATTTTAAATGATCACTAAACTTTGATTATTTCTACAACGAAGCCTGATTTCTATAGCATGCAGAATGTAAACAAATTAAGCTATTGTAAGATGAGTTGTATAAGAATTGCTGAATTTTTTTCACGCAAAATTATTTAGCTCCAGAGTCTGGAATATAAGTGATATGAATGAAATATTTATTGATTTTACATAGAGAAGCAGGCGATTTATAGCATTGGCTCTTTTGATGACGTTTTAAGTTTCCAAGTATAATAAATTATTTTAGTACTCTGATAATTTAAAAAAATTCAGTTCCGAATGAATAGCATTTTAGAGTAGTGTAAATAAAATTGCATTTCAGTTGGAAATTGTTTCATAATCAATGCTTTATGCATGATTGATCATTCTTGTTTATAATTATGCATCAAATTCAAATGAATATATGATTGATCTTTCTTGTTTGTATTAATGCGTCAAAGATATTACATTTTGTTTTTCTACGAACTTTCTATTTATGTGCCTTAATTCTGAAGCCGACTGATAAACTTGGGAGCTTAATATTCTTTATGTTCTGTATTCATTCTACTGCTATACTCTTAAGGAAAAACACAGAAATTTCTCAGTTATCAAATTTTACTAATAAGACTTTTTTAAATCTTTCAAATGTCGTATTTAGGAGTTTTTTCAGTTTTTTTTCCTCAAATAGGATGACTTAAATAAAATATCTACAAAAAATCTGTGTAAGATACACATTTAAAATTAGGTAATTATCTTGTAGCAATCTATAAAAGAAAATTCAAAATTTTTAATTTTTAAGGAACTTTGTTTATAACTGGTACCATAAATTTATATATCTATCTAAAGTCAAGTGCCTGGTCATTTGATTAAAATATATATATATTATATATATATATATATATATATATATATATATATATATATATATATATATATATATATATCATCTATCTCAACTCTCAAAAGTCTGCTCCTTTGTTCCAACCATCGGCTTGTTTATTAATTAGAACTCCTCTAGTCACCTGAGGTTTCAGTTCTTCTCTTTAACATTAGCATAATTTTCCAGCTTTATATTCACGATTTTAGTTGTTACAATTATTTTAAATATTATAAACATTTCAGTTTTGCGACGGCACACAAACTATGCTCAGTACACAATTATACTTAATATAGAAACATTCTGCTGTCGCAGAAATTAATGTACAGTAAGAGTTTGAAAATTCGGATACCCAAAATACAGACAACCTGAAAATCTGGTTGTATAATCTTCACTTCAAAATGTCTCGCTTTTTAATTTCGTATTTTTTTTTATCTGAATTCTAATGACTACTTGGCAGCAACTCTACACATGCCAACAATAAGTTGTTATTTTGAAACTTTGTAATTTGCCTGTAACAACGCTATAATTTATTTTTCTTCTGTGTAATATTTAGTGTATTTTTAATGTTAGTAACATCTATGGTCGGGGTCTCACTGGCTGTAATCGGAGCTTTATGAAAAATGGAAACACTTTGGACGCTTATATCTTCGAATCTAATAGATAAAATTGTAAATAATTTTCAATTATTTTGTCGCAAATAGGATATCCTTTATGAATATACAAAAATAATTTCAATAATTTTATATTTTGAAAATATATTTAATAAAATTATAGTTATTATATTAAAAAAAATTAATTATATTAAAAAATAATTATATTTTAAAAAAAATAAATAAATAAAATAAATAAAAATAAAAATACAATAAATAAATAAATAAATAAAAATTAAAAGTTTTTGTCCGAGCGAGTTTTTGCTTCACATTTTTTACTTTCACTCGAAATATCTTTTACACTATAAACGACAGATATAAATAGCAAGCAATAAAAATGTTCAGTAGAATATTCCGTTTGTAAATTACTACTATTACTTTCCTTATATACATATAATGTATAAGGAAAGTATTGCTACGGGGTCGACAATACGAATTCGAGTTTTCGACGGGAGAGCACGTTTCAACCATCCCTGAACACGAATCAGACGTTTTTGAGATGATGTCTGTGTGTGTGTGAGAGAGAAAATATGTGTGTGTGTGTCAGTGAGTCTGTGGAAATGATAACTAACGAACGAATGGACCGATTCGAACAACATTTGGTACAAAAATTACAATGTATGAATATTGGAAGCTTATTGTTTTTATATGCAATCGCATGTTGAGACCCCCTTGAATTTTTGAGTGAAATTTTGAAAAAATCCTCTAAAACTAAAAACCATTGATAAAGTTACGAAAATTGTCATTTCTTATGTGATTTTTTATTAGAAAACGATTGAAATAAATTTTAGAACGCTAGCATAAACCGTTCTCGAGATATTGTACATTTAAGAAATATAAAAAAAATTCATATAAAATTAAAAAAAATATTACCTATTGTTGAAATATGTTCACTTTTCATAAGCAATATTATGCGATACATTGGGTGACAACATTCTTGTGGATTTAGCTCGTTCCATTCATGAGAAAATATACTTTAGGTAATATTTTTGTATTTGGACGCTAATAGTCAGTTATCTGCTACAAGAATAACTTATTTCTCCGTCCATAACACTTAACGAGATATTGGCGGAATGTCGCCAACTTGGCGGCTTTTTAAATGTTGCTAAATTAGCGAAAATGTCGCCAAATTGATAAAAATGACGTTAAATCAATGAAAATGACGACTAGATGATGAAGTAATTAAAGTATTTTAATATATGGACTCTATCACTGAGGATGCTATCAATATTGATGATTGTCTAGGGTTGCGCGAAGTATAAGTTAATTCAATATTTTTAAATAGTTTTACATGTTGTCATCCTGAAAATCTCCCAATGTACAATTCAACGATAAAAACACAGCGCTGTGGATCTTATATATTGTATTTTTATTGTAAAACTAGTAAATCTATTGCATTTGTGGCGGAAAGGATGTTACCAGGCCCGAACCAGGGACCTGGTGCTTACAAGACCGACGTTATAAGCATAGAGCAAAAGCTAGCTTCGGCTCCGTTCTTATAATTCGGGTACAGGTTCCAAGCATCTTTGATCAGATGTCTTTGCTGCCGCACACTCCCCCACCTGATGAGGAGCACGAGTCAAATTTCGGCGAGGAGGGGGGTCATTCCAGAAAAACCCCGCTTGTCCCCATCCGAGACTCAGTTGGGGGCTGAAGGCCGGGAGGCGTGTCGCCTCGGGCGTGGCGTCATTTGTGGTCATGCAGGAAGGGAGTGGCAAGGCCTCTGACTCCGTGTGGTGCTTACAAAACCGACATTATAAGCATAGAGCAAAAGCTAGCTTTGGCTCGGGTATAGATTCTAAGCATCCTTGATCAGATGTCTTTGCTGCCGTACATTATGTATATAAGGAAAGTCGTGCGCTGCCCACATCAGATTTTTTTGTTTTACATAGCTCTTATAGTTTGTCTTGCCAAGACTGCCAATTTTTATATAAAATGCTCATTTTCACTACAGTACATAGTAACGTATATGGAACGTATTCGAATGTGATCAAAAATTGTAACTCCAGTTCATCCCAGACTGGCTCCACTTTAAATTTGGTGCTTTAATGGGATTGCATTCGCCACATTGAATTATTTGGCATATCTGAAATCAATTCCATTAATAAAAAATCTGATGTGGGCAGCACATTTACGTTTCCTTTATTTAATTAAATTTAATTCACTTTTAATTCAATTTTCATTCTCATTTGCTAACTGGACTTATTTTTAAAGGTGGCGCAGAAAAAATACGAAAAAACTAAAATATCTCGAGAACGGCTAGATCTAGTGTAATGGGTCGAATTACATATGAAAATTGAACATATTTCACAATTGTTAACACCTTTTTTTAAATTTTATGTGATTTTTTGATAAATTTATTTGAAAAATGTGCAATATCTCGAGCACGGTTCATGCTAACTTGCTAAGTTTATGTCGATAGCTTTTTAATGAAACATTACATACGAAATGATTATTTACGTAACTTTATGGAATGTTTTGATTTTTTGACGATTTTTTCAAAATTTCATTTCATAATTTAGGGGAGTTCTGAACATTCAATTGCGTGTAAAAACAATAGGCTTAGAGTATTCACTGATTGTGATTTTTGTACTAAATCTTGTTCCAATTGTGATGTCGCGATTTGTGCAAATTCATATTTTCCTATTTTTAAATGCTTTGATCGAGCCAAATGTAAGTGTAAATGTCGACTTTGAAATCGTCTGCAAGATACCGCAGTTTCTTTTAATATTCATATTTTTTCTCCTCACTTCCACTTTGAAAAAAATCCGTTAAGAAGTACGGGTGTTGCTTTAATTTTGTTGGATTCATGTTTTTTCTCTTCGAAGCGCAGCGAAAGCCATTGTTTGATGATATGTACGATGATGTCAGATTGAGTAGCGGTTGAGAGACACGCCGGATTTTTCGGCAGATTGGAACAAAAGATGCGGTTATGTCAGTCGTATGATATTTGACTCCTAAAATAAAGAAATGGCAAAATTATTAAGAAGTAAATTTAAACGTTTTCAATCTCCTCTTTAGACTATGACTGCCATACCATGATATTAATCCTTAACTATCAAGCCTGTAGTATGTATGTTGTTTAAGTAAATTAAAGAAGGGTTGTGAATATATCCCAGAGCTTGGCTAGCATATATCTATTCAATAAACGTCAATCTTTAATTTTGCCAAGCAAAGTAATTAAAGCAAGTTTTCAAGAATTTTTCCATATAATTGTGGTTCTTCGCCAAGAAATATTTTATAATGAAATGTCTGAATTAGTCTAATGACTCTATAGTTGATTTCTGTCGCAATATCTGCTTGTTTGAATATAAAGAGTAATTATAGAAAGAATGGAACAAAGAGGTTCCATGATTATAGTGGATGTGTGTATTTTGTACTGATCATACTTCTATATCGATTACATAATTAAAGTTTATTTAACTTCAACTTGATTATTATTTTCTGGATGTGTTTCAAATTTTGCCATAGTTTACAGCAGCAGAGCCAGCCATTATGGAGTATTTTCGCTTCATATCAGGGAAGGGAACGCACCTGTGGTTAATAGTACTGCCACTATATTTAGTTCACTCATCCGGTCTTAAGATGAAATTTTATAGTGTTTTTACATATGTTATGTGTGGAGGACTCAAGGTGTTCTCAACCGTTAGGATTTCCTACTTTCATAAACTATCCTCCAAATTTATGTGCTACGAGTTAAGAGTGCAAGTGATTCCGCGTTTACACAATCGCTTTATTCGTTCGTGAGATATCGTCTCCACAGACTCACTGACACACACAGAGACATCACCTCAAAAATATATTTTTGTTCGGGGATGCTTGAAACGTGCTCTTCCATCGAAAACTCGAATTCGAATATTCGACCCATCACATTACTTTCCTTATACATTATACTATGTATATAAGGAAAGTAACAAACGACAAAAATGCAAACATATACTGTGATTCACTCATAAGTCTTCATGCATCCGTCTAACTTTCGATTAAAGTGTTCTAGAGCTGCAAAAGCAAGGTCTACTTACTAATAGGAAAGCGATTACGCGCTATCGATTGAGGAAGTTTGCAGCGCCTCTAGCGTCGAATTGATGAAGTTAGAATTACTATCTCGAAAAATAAACAAGATAGGTGAATATTTTAAATTATAAACGTGTAGAGCGTTCACTATATAGTATAGTAAGACACATGGCTTGCATATAACAATTATTGTGCAAACATAGCGATACACACAGTGATAATTGTTCAAATAACTCGTTATATTGAAGTTCTGAAATAGTGGAAATATGCTAAGAATGAGAATTCTTCTAATAAGCTAATTTATTTATAACTATCCTTTCTGCAGTAAAAAATAAATGTTGTATAAAATGGCAAACAAATGATGCAGAACATTAATTATCTCTTTTCATTGACATAATTTTCCTTGTTTGTTTCCATCTTAGGTGTAAACAGTTAACGTTCTACAACTTTTTAATTGATATTAGTCTTCTATTTTATTTCGTTTCAAGATATAAATTTTAACTTCTTCAATTCGTCTCCAGAGGCGCTGTACATTTTCTCAATCGAAAGGGCACAGTCGTTTTCCTATTAGTAGACAATACTTTTGTAGCTCTAGAAAACTCCAAGTGAAAGTTAAAGAGGTGCATAAGGATTTATGGGGGAACCGTGTAGAGCGCAGAATTATCTTGAGATATAGAATAAATAACAGTGGTAATTGGATTTGCCACTTTCACAGATCAGTGAATACCTTTGCTATAAAGCAATTTTTTTTAAGATCTTTGAGGTATTTAAATATAAATTGCTGAATACAAATTTCTTTACCGAGATGCATGGAATATTGTGAATATTTCATCAGCAGCGTTGACGCTGAAGTAGATTTTCCATTTTCTTCTTTCCTCCCATATATATACTGTCTCCTGTTATTCTCTGCCTATACCAAGAAAAATCCAATTTTACGAACTGCAGTCGATAGAGGTACATAAAATATAAGTAAGACGTCCCATGTGGGTCTGGAATTTTCGCCCTTAAAGTGTCAAAAATCGAAATATATTGAGAAAAGAGCACTGCTGACGAGATTTAAATTTATTTACCCTCCGACCAGCAAGCAGGTCGAGGCTATAATATTTTGATTTCACTTTTATACGAAAATGAAAGGTTTGCACTGAAACGTTTTTATTTTACGTTCAGCTTGTGTGTGGTACAGATAAGATTTGATGAGGTATTTTAACATTTTTAAAGTAATCTTTACAAAGATATAAAATATATAAAAAGACAAAGATATAAAATGTTCCCCCATGATTATGCTAAAACGTTGAAATTTTGAAAATATTTGAAATTATACGACATTCAGTTGTAGAATAAGAATTTTTTTATTCCATACATTCCCGATAATTTGAGTTTCGATTATCAGAGGTTCCATATTATCCGAGCTAACTCTTTTATCTCTAACTCATCATCTTCCCGGATGAAGTTAAAACAACGACTATCGTGAATTCCAAGAACTTTATTTTTATTGAAACCGAGGAAGAAGATGAGGGTGATGAAGATAATTTTCCGTTCATGGAATTACCAAAAATATTCCAGTTTCAGATCATATTAGAGCGGAAGATATTTGGATAAATGAGGATTGACAATAGGGGATGATTGATGGCATGGTTATAAAAGTGAAGGAAAACAAGAGAGTAAAGACCAGTATAGGATGTGTGGAAACCCCAGGCCGTCCGACTCATCCAGAGGACTTAGAGCAACTATTTGGACGACCGGACATAAAAGGATCAGTTTTCACAGAAGTTCACAAAATTACGGCAAGTAGCAGGTTTGCTTGCTGCCATTGCAGTTAGCGGTTATTGCATGTTGATGAGTGCATAATAAGAGTGAAACCGGTCCATGGATACTGTTATCTGTAATAGGTGTATCTTCCTTATTTTGGGGAATGTTCCTTTCTGATGGGATTTTAAGCATAAAATATTGTCTGAGTATGTACAGAATGCATTAAACAAATAAACACACAATTACATATGCATTTATAGTAAATATTTTTTTCCCTACGGTACATATTTCCTCAATGGTAGGAATGAAGGAGATCCTTGAGGGGGGGAGAACATTATCGCAAGATCAGCCTAAATTGTTCAGTGCAATTTATGAAGCTTTATCCATTATTAACAGAGTTTAATTGTGTTCGAACTGTTCACTGCAACTTGAATAATCATGACTCTTCTATATTTTTATGTGTTGTAATAGCCCAGCAAATAATCAAAAATTAGTGTATACTTTTACATACATATCATAATAATCTTACGAATATACAGTAGAATGAGAAAACAGGGTTTATTTTAAATATAGAATGAGGTACAATACCGTCTAGAAAGCTCAATAGATGCAGGCTAGATTAGCGATATAAGCGATATACCTAGATTAGCGTTTTAGCTAGATTAGCGGAGATAAGTGATTCGATTTCCCGCCGAGACTAAATTTCTTTACAAATCTTATTTATACATCTGCACAATCTATATAAATAAAAATGAAAATCTGTCTGTCTGTCTGTCTGTCTGTCTGTTTGTCCCATCATCACGGGAGAACGGCTGAACCGAATTTGATGAAATTTTGTGGGTAGCCTAGAAATAGCCCCACTTAAAATTTAGTCCGTGTTTTGAGTTTTTACGACCTGTAGTTCTCGAGATATTAGTAAAAAACGAAATTTTCGTTTGTCTCTTCATCACGGGAAAACGGCTGAACCGAATTTAATGAAATTTTGTGGATAGCCTTGAAATAGCCCCCCACAAATTTTGTCCAAGTTTCGAGTTTCTAAGACCAGGGGTTGTTGAGATATTAATGAAAAACGGAACTTTTTCTTAGGAGATGTACTCTCCAACTCCGTGGTTTATCCAAACGGAAAGGATGAAAATCGTTTGTTTAAAACGCCAAAATGAAATAAAACTTTATTTCCGAGTTTGGTGCAGGATTTTTGCATTAATTAGTCACTTTAGGAAAGCATGAATTGTTTGAAACATGAATTTAAATGGAAAAATCTACCTCCATGGTTCATCTTTCACAAATTTTTACTCAACGATGAAAAGTATAAAGAAATCAAAATGGCTATTTAATTTCACATTTTATGAGGAAGATTCTATCTTATATCATGTTGTTCGGCAATGGAGTGAAATTAAATGTGTTGGTAATATTTATTATTATTTTTTCTATTTGTATAATAAATAAATGGATGTAAAAATATATTTTATAAATGAACGGTTTGATTGTTATTTTAATTATATATATTGCGGACTGCGTACATCACTTTCATTTATTTAAGCAAAGAGGTTTCAAGCTCATTTATTGTGTTTAGCTAATAAACTCATATATTGTGTTTACCCAATAAATTCATTTAGCCGACTGTTGAAGCAGAAAAAGAGTAGAACGGGTGTATGTATCTTCTAATACAATTGTAGTGTTTTCATTTAGTATATACAAACGGGATCAGGATATTTTATTCTTCAGATCTGCAAATTCAGAGTTACGAATTTAGCGGAATATCTCTAAATAACTTGGTAACTTTTCTTAAACTTTATCAAATTAGTGGAAATGTCTCCAAATTGATAAAAATGGCCCATATCAATGAAATTAAATTTGTTTTTTTAGAATAGAGTACTGAAATGATGTTTCTGTAGCATTTGTCGGTCAGTCCATCTATCCTACTTAGTAAAACATTTAAGGAATTTTTTTAGTATCACCAAATTGGTAAAAATATTTTTAAATCCATAAAAATATCATGAAATTGATAAAATCGCGCTTAATAAATGAAATTAATTGTGTTTTGTTAGGGGATAGTATTGTGATGATGTTTCGTCAATTTGTCGCAAAATGGGACTATCAGTTCTACAGTCCCACTTGGCGATAAATTTGGCGATTTTTTAAGTTATCGCTAAATTGACGAAAATGTCTCCAAACCTTCCATGGAGATTGCATTATTCAGATGATATGATTTCTATCAATTTATTTGAAGCAAATGATATCATGTAGCTTAGCAACGGACCCAATATGTTATGCGGCATACGATTTTTATTAAATCTTTTCCGATTTGAATAATAAAAATATGTATATAAAATAAATTTCACTGACATTGCATTTTTGACTGGATAATATCAATTACGGTCTTCAGATTTAAACATCATTATTATTGGTATTTTCGGAGACTGTTGATTCAGGGATTATTGATATTTTCAAATTATTATGGAATTGTTTTATTATGACAAAAATTGTTGAAACTCATATATAGTACGTTGTACGAGTAATCTTCTACAAATGCATGGGTATATCTTCTAATCTACGAGAATATAAGTAGTACAGGTATATTGGCATATATTTTGATATATATTGGCATGTATTGGAATCAATTACGACCTTCTGGTATTAAGATTACGGGGATTTTTGATAATTTCAATTTATTACGTCATCTTTTTTAATTTGGCAAATATTTTTGAGACTCATATTGCAATACGGGTAAGCTTCTACTAACACACTGACATATTTTCTAATCTGCGACAATATAAGTAGTATGGGGTTGCATATATTGATTCTATTCCTTTTTTTTTGTAAATTTACTTACAAAAGGGGCCAGGATGTTTTATTCTTCAGATCTGCCCGTGAATATAATTTTGCATAGTGAGAACAGATATTCTTAAATTTATCTTTATGAGCAATAAATTTAATATTTTAACATGAATTAACAGGAATTTGCACATGATTGCGAATTATAAATTTCTTTATATTATATACTCCGTACGGAGAACGGGTATGCTGCTAGTAATCTATATAAATAAAATTGAAAATCTGTCTGTCTGTCTGTCTGTCCCATCATCACGGGAGAACGGCTGAACCGAATTTGATGAAATTTGGTGGGTAGCCTAGAAATAGCTCCACTTAAAATTTAGTCCGTATTTTGAGTTTCTACAACCAGTAGTTCTCGAGATATTAGCAAAAAACGAAATTTTCGTTTGTCTCATCATCACGGAAAAACGGCTGAACCAAATTTAATAAAATTATTTTGTGGATAGCCTGAAAATAGCGCCTCATAAATTTAGTCCAAGTTTTGAGTTTCTAACACCTGGGGCTGTCGAGATATTAATGAAAAACGGAACTTTTCCCTAGGAGTTCTACTCTCCAACTCCGTGGTTCATCCAAACGGAAGGGATGAAAATCGTTTGTTTAAAACGACGAAATGAAATAAAACTTTATTTCCGAGTTTGGTGCAGGATTTTTGCATTAATTAGTCACTATTGGAAAACCTGAATTGTTTGAAACATGAATTTAAATGGAAAAATCTACCTCCATGGTTTAACTTTCACAATTTTTACTCAACGATGAAAAGTATAAAGAAATCGAAATGGCTATTTAATTTTGCATTTTATGAGGAAGATTCTATCTTGTATCATGTTGCTCGGCAACGGAATGAAATTAAATGTGTTGTTAATATTTATTATTATTTTTTTCTATTTGAATAATAAATAAATGGATGTAAAAATATATTTGTTAAATGAACAGTTTGATTGTTCTTTTAATTATATAAATTACGGACTGCGTACATCACTTTCCTTTATTTTAGCAAAGAGGTTTCAAGCTCATATATTGTATTTAACCAATAAATTCATTTAGCCGATTGTTGAAGCAGAAAAAGAGTAGAACGGGTGTATCTTATAATACAATTTTAGTGTTTTCATTTAGTATATACAAACGGGATCAGGATATTTTATTCTGAGTGATGATGTTTCGTCAATTTGTCGCGAAATGGGACTATCAGTTCTACAGTCCCACTTGGCGATAAATTTGGCGATTTTTTAAGTTATCACTAAATTGACTAAAATGTTGCCAAACCTTCCATGGAGATTGCTTTATTCTGACGATATGATTTCCATCAATTTATTTGAAGCAAATGATATTATGTCGCTTAGCAACGGATCCAATGTGTTATGAGGCATACGATTTTATATTAAATCTTTTCCGATTTGAATAATAAAGATATGTATATAAAATAAATTTCATTGACATTGCATCTTTGACTGGATAATATCAATTACGGTCGTCAGGTTCAAACATTATTATTATTGATATTTTCGGGGACTGTTGATTCAGGGATTATTGATATTTTCAAGTTATTATGCCATTGTTTTATTATGATGAAAATTGTTGAAACTCATATATAGTACGTTGTACGAGTAATCTTCTACAAATGCAAGGGTATATCTTCTAATCTACGAGAATATAAGTAGTACAGGTATATTGGCATATATTTTGATATATATATTGGCATATATTGGAATCAATTACGACCTTCTGGTATAAAGATTACAGGGATTATTGATATTTTCAATTTATTATGTCATCTCTTTTATTTTGGCAAATATTTTTGAGACTCATATTGTAATACAGGTAATCTTCTACTAACACACTGACATATTTTCTAATCTGCGACAATATACGTAGTACGGGGTTGCATATATTGATTCAATTCCCTTTTTTTTGTAAATTTGTTTACAAAAGGGGCCAGGATGTTTTATTCTTCAGATCAGCCCGTGAAGATAATTTTGCATAGTGAGAACAGATATTCTTAAACTTCTCTTTATGAGCAATAACTTTAACATTTTAACAGAATTGCACATGATTGCGAATTATAAGTTTCTTTATATTATATACTCCGTACGAAGAACGGATATGCTGCTAGTTGGTGATAAAATCCAATCCGAAAAGTACAGCAAATTTACTAAATTAATTTAACAGTTTTCTTGCTACGGAGATTGAGAGAAATTAAATAAAAATCGTCTGCTATTTTTTTTTAATTGCAATTCAGGTTAACTATTTTTGTAAAACGAAATTAATTTATTTCCACTGCTTAGAAACACGTTTTCATTTTCCTCAAATTAACTTTTGAGTTAAAACATCTGCCAAATATTATTTCATTAGAAAGAATGTGTTTTTATATTATCTGGATAACCAGTAGACCAAGAAATTCTAGAAAGCTATTTATTTCAACATGTGCAATTTTGTTTTATTTGTTACTAGCCGCCTTTGGCGACCAGCCTGTTCGCTACCCTTGAAAATTCTGACCGTGGCAAATTCTAACCGTGGCACACTCGCTGGCGCGACCTACCAGAAGGAACGACCTACCAGGAAGTGCCACCCAATTTAGACAAGAACTCAGTGGGGGAGGCATCCACAGGGACCGTACCCTCCTTCCCCTACCACCAACCTCTCGGAAGGACTTACGGTCCCGCATGTTTAACGTGATCGTACTCCGCCTGAACACGGCGGCAGTTTTGGCAGTGGCGGGAATCGAACCCGGACCTACCTAGTGCAAATCCCGCGCGCTAACCACTGGGCTACCGCGCCCTCCGCGACAATCTCCATAACCTTCTTTTTATTCACCCAATTTAGACCGGAACCCAGTAGGGGAGGCATCCACAGGGTCCGTACCCTCCTTCCTCTACCAACAACCTCTCGGAAGGACTTACGGATCCACATGTTTAACGTGATCGTACTCCGCGTGAAAATGGCAGCAGTTTTGGCAGTGGCGGCAATCGAACCCTAGCCTACCGAGTGCAATTCCCGCGCGCCAACCACTGGGCTACCGCGCCCTCCGCGACAATCTCCATAACCTTCTTTTTATTCACCCAATTTAGACCGGAACCCAGTGGGAAAGTCATCCACAGGGTGCGTACCCTCCTTCCTCTACCACCAACCTCTCGGAAGGACTTACGGACCCACATGTTTAACGTGATCGTACTCCGCGTGAACACGGCAGCAGTTTTGTCAGTGGAGGGAATCGAACCCGGGCCTACCGAGTGAAATTCCCGCACGCTAACCACTGGGCTACCGCGCCCTCCGCGACAATCTCCATAACTTTCTTTTTATTCACCCAATTTGGACCAGGACCCAGTGGGGGAGGCATCCACAGAGACCGTACCCTCCTTTCCCTGCCACCAACCTCTCGAAAGGAATTATCGACCCATATGTTTAAGGTGATCGTACTCCGCATCAGTGACGGGAATCGAACCCAGGCCTACCGAGTGCAATTCTCGCGCGCTAACTTCCCGCGCGCTAATTTAAATTTATAACGACCATATGCTAGGCTCTTAATTCCACCATCCTCGTTCCATCGTTCCATCATTTAAAATAGCCATAAAATTAAAATATCCATTTAAAATATCTATAAATTAAAATATCCATAAATTAAAATATCCATTTAAAATAAAAAAATCAACCATATCGTTCCACCAATCCATAAATATAATAATTTCAAATACATCACCACAATTCAAACCACCATAATTCAATCATTTAAATTATTTAAAATATCCATTTAAAAATATCCATTTAAAATATCATATAAATATAATAATTTCGCCCGATGTATACAACACTTATGCTCGTAATTCAGTTAAAACCGAAAGCGCGGTCTCCATGGAGACGGGGAAGAAACTAATGCGGATGGGGGGAAAATGCCGTTGAGGAACTGAGCCGGTAGCCGACAAATTTAAAATCATGGCGTCTTTAAAATTGCCATCCTGAAGGCAATTTTCATTATTTCTGGACCAGATTGGACTTGTAAGAATGCCAGATGTTTGACCTTTCTGAAAATGTAAATTATTAGTCGAAATTATGAGTACTTTTCACGATGCGAGAATTTAAAAACCAAAAATCGTTTTCTTGAGCAAAAAGTGACTTTTGTTTTAAAATCTTTAAAAAATATTAGAAATCGAAATTCAGATTTGAAATTGATATATTTTTACTCGAAATTCTCTGCTCTTTCCGATGGTGTAATTTGTTTTTTTCTACGATGTCTGGATCGTGGAGAAAAAAGGGCAAAAAGGGCAAAAAACGGTCGAAATCGCATAAAACATTAAATAAATAAAAAAATAATTAAAATTTTAAAAATCGGTTTTCACGTGTCCCCTTCCCTCCCCCCCGGGTCTCCGATTGCCAAATTTCGTAGCTCTCCGACGCGCGGTCGCGAAACGTATAGTGTATAAGACAGACTCACAGACAGACAGACAGACACACAGACATTGCCTTTTATTATATAGAAGAGACAGAATATTCCAATTATGCTCAGTTTTGAAAAAGACTCTTGAGAAACGCCACCTGGGGACGAACGCATTGTTTATCAGAATATCAGGAAAGCGTAATCCATGTTAAATAATGCAACACTTCTTCGAAGGCTTCAATATAGATTTCGGATTTGAAATCTCTAAGTTAGAACATGTCGTTTGGCACCAATTGGAAAATTAAATTATCCCTTTATTTTCAAAATCTCCATTAAAAATCCAAAAATAGCTTTAAAAGAATAAATATGCCAAATATATAAAATAAACACCTGTTTATTTTATATTTTTGGAACGAATTTTATATATAACGAATTATATATATGTATAAAACGAATTTTATCTAACGAATATATAACGAATTTCTAAAACGAAAATAAAGCTATTTCCATTGTACTAAAATATACCATTTTCAACGTATTTTCACCTTTTGAAAGTTTAAAGAATCACATAAAAATGCGCCAAGTCGCCAAATGAAAACAAAAGATTTATAAACTGCAAATTCTGTAAAATTTGAAATAAGTTTTATATTTGTACAATAGAACTCAATAAATGTAATTGACGAAATAAAGAATAATTTACATAACGTTTGTAGGGAAAGTTATATTCTGGCTAAATCAGCTTTTAACAGTGAAACTTTATTACTTCAAAAAATGATACCTGAAATATGTTATTACTTTTTTTAATTCGAACAATTTAGATCTCTTACACTTTTTTTACTTTTAAATGGTTTTGCAGTCTATTCTTTAGAGCTAATTTAACCGTCAATTATGCTGTCACATTGCATTAATTATGCACTCGAATTCTCCCTTTTTTATGTCCTGACATTAAATTTTTTATGACGTCACGAAGTGTTTTTTAAAGCCCACTTAATTCTTTGCTTTCGTGAAATGTTGGCAGAAAGAAAAATAACGCTCTTTTTCGTGCTTATATTAGATGCACTAATAGAACTTTGTTTACCGAATTTTAATTAACGTTTAATGAATTTAGAACTGCAGTTGAATGAGATAAAATACTCTTAAAAAGATTACTAAATTATTTATTACTTCGAGATAAAAGAAGAGCTGTTGCATTTTAAATTAAGATTAAAAAGCATCCCGGTATAGGTGTGTGTCTGTCCTCAGCTATCATCGCATAGTGTTCGTATTAAATATTTTACAATTCGTTTGTCTTTTTATAATTTTTTTTAATATTAATGAAAAATTAATGTGTGCAGTATATGACTTTCTCTACACAATGTAATGACTATACTTATTTTCACAGCAAAATAATGGTGTAATACAAGATTAAGAGTAAAATATGTTTGGCATTGAATTAATAACATGTAAATTGAAATTTGGCGCTGTTGGCAACTTATGGGTCCAAACAGAATTAATTATTCATGGTCACGTGCAAAATCCTCACTAAAGGGTGGGACTGCTCAGTGGTTAGCGAACGGGGACTGCACTCGGATGACCAGAGTTCGATTACCGGATGTGCCCCAATTGTCACCGTGTTCACTCCGAGTACGGACACGTCAAACAAGTAACGGTCCGTAAATCTTTTCGAGAGGTTGGTGGCAGGGTAAGGAGGTTATGATCTCTGTGGATGCCGTCCCAGCTGCGTTCCGGTCTAAATTGGGTGGTACTTCCGGGCCGTCCAAACAGATACCTTACACCTTCAGGTAGGTCGAACGGTATGGGTAGAAAAAAATGCTCATCAAAATGCAATCAATGGTATTGAATAAATATCTCGTGAAGTACAGTTATTTAAGAATTCAATGGCGTCAAAATACAAGACTATTACAAAAGCATTTCCTTCTTGTGATTGAAACGAGATAGATCCACGAGAATGACGTTAACGAATTTATTGCATATTATTACGTATGGAAAGTGAACATATTGGATAATATTGTCTACTAACATGATTTTAAGATGAGTTAAGTCGTTAAAAATTGTTCTATAAAAGAGAAATTGTTTTATAATTGCAAATTTGATCTAATTTCATATATCCATATTACGTCTTGTTTTCTGCCACAAAACTTAAATCTATACATTACGAAAAATTCTGCTATGGGCACCTCATAACTTTTCCTATATAATGCAATGAATTTACTTCTTCAGTGAAAAAAATCTGATGCGGGCAGCACATGACTTTCCCTACAGACTGAAATTCATTTTTTTTTATTTCTTTAAGAATTCATTAAATTGAGTTTAATTACACAAAAAAATCTGATGTGGGCAGCACATTACTTTCCCTGCAGACTTATATCCAGGTTTTATTTATTTTAATTAAATTGAATTCACTTTTAATTTGATTTTCGTTCTCATTTGGTAACTGGACTTATTTTCAAAGGTGGCGTTGAGATAATGCGAAAAAACTAAAATATCTCGAGAACGGCTAGTAGTAATGTAATGGGGTTGGTCTTGTTCTTTTTCCGTGAAAAATTAGGTATAAAACAAGCATTTAATGGATATATTTGAGCATACGGAGTTTTTATTTTAAATTTTGACGATTTTTGAGGGCCATTTTACAAAAAAAGGCAGGTTCTTTTTTTCTGAATCATACCAAAATCTAATCAGCACCAGTGTGACCCAGAAACGACTTATCTACCGAATTTTGTGAAATTCGGTCTATTAGTTTTTCAGCTAGAATGAATACAGGCTATTGCGGGCCATTTCGCGAAAACAGGCGAGTTCTTTTATCCCGAATCGTACGCAAAACTAATCAGCACCAGATTCGCCCACTAGTGACTTATATACCAAATTTTATGAAATTCGATCAATTAGTTTTTTAGTTAGAGTAGATACAAAATCTGCACAGGCACACAGACGTCACGCTAAAAGTGGTTTTTACTTTCCCTGCAATACATGGTAATGTATAGGGAAAGTATTGGAATCATGTCGAAAATCGCAACTCGAGTTTTCGACGGATCTACACGTTTCAAGACCTCTAGAATACGAAAAAACCATTTTTAGCGTGACGTCTGTGTGTGTGTCTGTCTGTGTGTGTGTCTGTGTGTCTGTGGGTCTGTGTGTCTGTCTGTCTGTGTGTCTGTCTGTGCAGATTTTGTATCCACTCTAACTAAAAAACTAATGGACCGAACTTCACAAAATTTTGTAGGTAAGTCACTTGTGGGCGGGGCTGGTGCTGATTAGTTTTGGGTACGATTCGGAATAAAAGAACCCCTCTTTTTTGTGAAATGGCCCGCAAAAGCTTGTATCCACTGTAGCTGAAAAACTAATGGACCGAATTTCACAAAATTCGGTAGATGAGTCACGTATAGGTCACCCTGGTGCTGATTAGATTTTGGTATGATTCAGAAAAAAATAACCTGCCTTTTTTTGCAAAATGGTCCGCAAAAATTCCCAAAATCTAAAATAAAAAACTGGGTATACTCAAATATATCCATTAAATGCTGATTTAATACGTAATTTTTAACGACGAAAAGAATAAGACCAACCCCATTACACTAGGACTAGCCGTTCTCGAGATATTTTAGTTTTTCGTACTTTCCCTACGCCACCTTTGAAAATAAGTCCGGTTATCGAATGGGAACGAAATTGAATTAAAAGTGAAATAAATTTAATTAAAATAAAGAGAACGCTAATATAAACCTGCAGGGAAAGTCATGTGCTGCCCACATCAGATTTTTACTTTCCCTGCAATACATGGTAATGTATAGGGAAAGTATTGGAATCATGCCGAAAATCGCAACTCGAGTTTTCGACGGATCTACACGTTTCGAGACCTCTAGAATACGAAAAAACCATTTTTAGCGTGACGTCTGTGTGTGTGTGTGTCTGTCTGTGTGTCTGTGTGTCTGTCTGTGCAGATTTTGTATCCACTCTAACTAAAAAATTAATGGACCGAATTTCACAAAATTTTGTAGGTAAGTCACTTGTGGGCGGGGCTGGTGTTGATTAGTTTTGAGTACGAGTCGGAATGAAAGAACCCGTCTTTTTTTGCGAAATGGCCCGCAAAAGCTTGTATCCACTCTAGCTGAAAAACTAATGGACCGAATTTCACAAAATTTAGTAGATAAGTCGCTTGTAGGCCACCCTGGTGCTGATTAGATTTTGGTATAATTCGAAAAAAAATAACCTGCCTTTTTTTGCAAAATGGCCTGCAAAAATCATCAAAATCTAAACTTAAGAACTACGTATTCTCAAATATAGCCATTAAATGCTTGTTTAATACGTAATTTTTAGCGAAGAAAAGAATAAGACCAACCCCATTACACTAGGACTAGCCGTTCTCGAGATATTTTAGTTTTTCTTATTTTTCCTACATCATTTTTGAAAATAAGTCCAGTTTTCAAATGAGAAAGAAAATTGAATAAAAATGAATTAAATTTAATTTAAATAAATAGAACGTGAATATAAGTCTGCAGGAAAAGTCATGTGCTGCCCACATCAGATTTTTTCGTATTATAGAGGTCTCGAAACGTATAGACCCGTCGAAAACTCGAGTTGCGGTTTTCGACATGATTCCAATACTTTCCCTATACATTACCATGTATTGCAAGGAAAGTAATAACACTGAATTTGCATTTTTTAAATCAATTTTTGTTTTTATTTGGTAATTGGGCATTTTTCCAAAGGCGGCGTAACAAAAATGCATGAAATCTCGAATATCTCGAGAACGGTTAGTGCTGGAGTAATAGAATTGGTTTTATTCTTCTCTTTATTAAATATTACGTATAAAACAAGCATTTAATCGATACATTTAAGGATATATAGTCTTTTTTTTTTAGATTTTTGCGGGACATTTCGTAAAAAAAGGCAGGCCGTATTTTTCTGAATCACACCAAAATCTAATCAGCACCAGAGTATCTTACAAGTAACTAATCTACTAAATTTTGTGAAATTTGGTCAATTAGTATTTCAGCTGGAGTGGATACATGATATATTTGCGGTCCATTTCACAAAAAAAGGCGGGTTCTGCTTTTCCGAATCGTACCAAAATTTCATCAGCACCAGGGTCACACTCAAGTGACTTACCTACCAAATTTCCTGAAATTCAAACTGTAATCTATAACAAATAAATCGACGCACCAAGAAGGAGTTAGTTGTCCGATTGTAATGAAATTTTATATGCAAAGACATTTTGAGCGAACGTGCAAATGACTAAAATTTGGTGTCGCAATGAATAAATAGTGGGAGGTCCAACGCATCGGAACTGCGCATTCAGCAGGTGTATATAAGGAGCGATTCTGAATCTGTGGTCAAAATTTCTGTTGCATTTTGACTGCGGATATCTTACGTGTTTTGTAGTCATTTCTGTAGACAGCACAGCGGTACGTAGACAACATTCTACGACAGGTTGTGTTACAGTTCCTTTTGCGATACCCGGACTTACTTTTCAACAAGATAATGCCCAGCCGCATATGGTTCGTGTTGCTATGAATTGTCTTCAAGCTTTCCCAACACTTCCTTGGCCAGCTAGGTTTCCTAATCTCTCTCCCATGGAGCACATTTGGGACGTTATGGGAAGGCGATTGCAACTATCCCGGAATGTTGACGATTTAACCCGGCAGTTGGAGACAATTTGGCAAGATATTCCGCAGGACACCATCCGTGAACTTTATCAGTCTATGCCACGCCGGGTGACATCTTGTATCCAGGCCAGAGGTGGACCTATGTCTTATTGACTTCCTCCCTTTGTATACGGTCAAACTCTAAATCATTAAATTGTTCTGAAATTTTAATCGTTTCTTTTTCTATGTATGTTCTTCACATCTAATAATTTTTATCACAATCGGACAATTCCTTTTTGGTGCATCGATTTTTTTGTTATAGAGTATATTAGTTTTAGAGTTAGAGTGAATACATACATTGTACAGACAGATAGACAGACACACAGACGTCACGCTAAAAATAGTATTTTCGTATTCTAGAGGTCCCAAAACGTGTAGATCCATCGAAAACTCGACTTGCGATTTCCGATATGATTCTAATACTTTCCCTATACATTACCATGTATTGCAGGGGAAGTAAAATGCTGTGTAAGGTCTACGTCACAATGTTTAATTGTGCATTTGACGCTTTTCCGGATGATAACATTTTAAAATATTTTGAACTACCCAATTAACTTATATTTTAAGCAACTCTAAATTGACAATTATCAATATTGATAACATCCGCAATAAGCAATAGAATCCATATATTAAGATATTTTGACAATTAATTTATCAATATGGCGTAAGTGTAGTTTGTATGGAGTCACTTTTACAATTTTAGCCATAGTTTCGTTAATCTGGAACGAAATATCACCAAGCTGGCAATATTTCGCTAAATGAGTCGTCAAGTTGCTAAATTTATCGCCAAGTGTTACAAACAAACGAAGATATGATCATTTCTTATACACAAATAACTGATACAAAACTATTACCCAAAGTATCTTCTCTCTTGAATGGAACACATTTATTGCATAATTACATATGGAAAGTGCATATATTTCACAACAGTTAATACTATTTTTTACTTTGCCTGCAATACATGGTAATGTATAGGGAAAGTATTGGAATCATGTCGAAAATCGCAACTCGAGTTTTCGACAGATCTACACGTTTCGAGACCTCTAGAATACGAAAAAACTATTTTTAGCGTGACGTCTGTGTGTGTGTGTCTGTCTGTGTAATGTATGTATCAACACTAACTCAAAAACTAATGGACCGAATTTCATAAAATTTGATAGGTAAGTCACTTGGATGTGACTCTGGTGCTGATTAGTTTTTAGTACGATTTGGAAAAGAAGAACCTGCCTTTTGTGCGAAATGACCCTCAAAAATTTCATGTATCCACTCTAGCTAAAATACTAAATGATCAAATTTCACAAAATTTGGTAGATAAGTTACTTGTGGGATACTCTGGTGCTGATTAGATTTTGGTTCGATTCGGAAAAGAACAACCTGTCTCTGTTTACGAAATGGCCCGCCAAAATCTACAAAAAAGACTAAGTAGTGTATGCTCAAATGTATCAATTAATTTCTTTTTTTATAACGAAATTTTTGACGAGAAAAAAAAGACACACTCCATTATACTTTAGGACTAACCGTTCTCAAAATATTTGAGATTTCTTGCATTGTTACGCCGATTTCGGAAAATTGTCCAATTACCAGATAAAAACAAAAAATTGAATTAAAAATGTAAATTTGGTGTTATTTGGTGCAATTAAACTCAATGAATTATTAAAGAAATAAAGAAAATATGAATTTGAGTCTGCAGAGAAAGTCATGTGCTGCCCATATCAGATTTTTAATTTTATATGCTTTTTTGATAAATTTATTCGAAAAAGTACAGTATCTCGAGAATAGTTCGTGCTAGCATTCAAAAGTTTGTGTCGGTTCTTTTCTAATAAAAATTACATAAGAAATGATTATTTATGTAACATTATTAAAAGTTATGAATTTTGATGATTTTTTCAAAATTTCACTTGAAAATTTGGGGATCTTCCGAACATTTGGAAAATTTAAAACATTTATTTGAACATTTAAAATTAACAAGCTTCCAGTACTCACTGATTGTAATTTACGTAACAAATTTTGTTCTAAACGCTCCAGTAAGTTCACGAGATATTGTTTCAAATGGCTCATTGACACATACAAGCTCCCACACACACACACACACACGCATGCACGTACTATTTAAAGTGCTTATAGACACGAAATTATTTTTTGAAAATGCTACTTTGTGCGAAGGAAAGCAAATCTTAAAACTACTTCTTTTAACTTCACTGAAACAATTACTTTAATTAGATACATTCTTCAGATTTCAAACCTTATACTTTAAATTAACCCAATTTCCGCATTCTCTGTATTGAATAAAAAGCTGCCCTCTCCCCATTTCAAAACTTTGCTTGTTCTGCTTCGTATGCATGGCCGGGTAATCTGCATCGAAACGGCTTTCGGAGCATGAAGACCATATGCTGCAAAAGCCGGGATTTTTGCTCTTCGCACTTTTCAGAAGATTTAACATCGAACGAGAGATGCGAGGAAGAAAAACGCAGAAAAATTTGCGATGGCGAGGGAGTTTGGATGTGTAGATGTATGAGAAGATTTTGACAGGTACTTTTTTTTTACTTTCCTTACAACACATGGTATATGTAAAGGAAAAGTAATGTGTACGGTCAAAAATTCGAATCTCTGATTTTTCATATTTTCGCGCTATTTTAACATCCCCGAGTACGAATCAGTCATTGGTGGCATCTTTTATATCTATTTTTTTCCGGATCCGGTATTGACAGGGGTTAGATAATGGCTGATATGGATTCTGTATCAAGTTTTGGAGGAAGAAGTAAACTAAGGATTTATTTCCACCTCTGATTCAAAAATTTTATTATAAATATATATTTCCCTAAACTGGTTATAGATAGAGCTTAGACGATAATATATATACACACGCACACACAACACATACCACACACGCACACACACACACACATACACGCACACACACACGCACACACGCACGCACACACACACAGACGTACACGTTTGATTCTAGTTGTGGGATGTTTGAAACGTTCTCTTCTGTGGAAAACTGGAATTGAAATTTTCGACCCCGTCACAATACTTCTCCTATACATTAGACTATGTATAAATTTATCCATCAAAATACTTTATCTATACATATACCTCGCATTGTTAAGAAAGTAAAAATAAATTTGACACTAAAATCGAATGGAATACTTGAGAACTTTCTGACCCATACATTTCTCTGGTAGTAATAAGCGAAATTTAAGCAGCATAAATCGATAGAATTTGCGTTCTTTATACAGTATTATTTGCAATACGTATTCGAAAAGAATCTATTTTTATATTGTATACATTTATCTAAAGAAAGCAAATACTGAATTTCTTGTAAAGTTTGTCGTTATAGTTTGTCTTAAAACGAGGGGATTCCTATGAAGACACTATGTTTTATTTATAGTATGTAAAATGCTCTTATGTATAGTATTTAAAAGCTTACATAGTGTATGTAGATAGTATCTCTTACTTGAACTTTAAATAAATATTTTCCGGATACCAATTTTTCTGTCTTATGTATACTATGTAGTAGAAAGTTATTTTCCTAAATAGATGATAATGATGCATGTAGAAAATTGCTTCTATTACCCAAACTAGCAGATATATTCATAATTGCTTGTGATTAAAATAGCGAATTCTAGTAGTATATTAAATGCTATTGTTTTATAAAAATTATAATAAAATATTTAAGTTAGGTTCCCTAAAAAGAAGCATAATTATAATTCTGTTTTTTTTTACAAAATTATCTTCTCGGACAGATCTTGAAGTTTAACCAACATACACCTAAATAAAGACACTAAAATGGAAAAAAATATACCCGTACTACTTTTATCCTATTTTAGAAATCGGTTAAATACAATGGAAAATATAGGGATTTGAAGAACTTCGCTAAATTAAAGCAGATGAATTAAGAAATTAAAAATATATCAATAATTCTCGCAATCTTATATCTCAAGGCCTTAACTAACACCGTCTAATCAACAAGAAAGATCAATCATGCATAAAGTATTGATTATGAAACACTTTCCAACTGCAATGTTATTTTATTTAAACATCTCTAAAATGCGATACATTCAGCTGTAATATTTAAAATATTATCTCAATACTACATTAATTTTATTTGAAAACTTCACCGAAAACAAATGAACTTTATTCAAATGACGTCATTGAAATTTAAATCGCCTGGCTCTCTATGAAAAAGCAGTAAATATTTCATTCATACACCTTTTTCCATTCCTTTCATTTATCAGAATGCTACAGTAACTTATTTTACTTAAAAACTTAAAACCATGGAGATAAAAGTAATTTAACTCTATGCTTAAAACTTCATCGAAGAAGTCTGCTATAAAATCGTCGACGTCTCTATGTAAATTCAATGGATGTTTATGTTCATATAAGCTATATTGCAGACTCCAGAGCTAAATAATTTTGCATTAAAGAAATTCAGCAATTCTTATACAACTTATCTTACAGCTTCAGGTGTTTCCATTCTCCATAAGTGAAAATTAAGCTTCGTTGTAGAAATAATCAAAGTTTGATGATCATTTAAACTCAAATATATTGCAATTGCGTTGTTTCTGTATGTAGATGCACAGAATTTAAGCAAAATTAAAGCGGTTTTAGGACGGATACAACACTAAATATGAATTAAAAAGAACTTTAAAAATCGCGATTTTGACACAAGATGGATGCCCTATTTTATTTTGAAGTGGGTCACGTGATCTCTTCATGTGATATGGATGTAATTATTATTTTCATTTTTATTTAAAAAACTACCAAATATATTTTGCTGAAATTTTTTTTATATTTTTTATGGGATAATTTAAATATTTCCTAAAACTTTCGAAGCAATTTGTGAATTTTAAATTCGTTTAAAATATGTTTGAACCCTATGGGATCTAATTTTTCAATGTATTTCATTTTTTCAACCCGGGTTCAATCCAAAACTAATTGGGTGATATTATTCATTTATATTCCCATAGGTCCCACAGACCGTCTGAACAACATACTAAAATTTCATTTTGATTAAGTCATTTTTACGGCAGTTATCGCGCGAACATACAGACAGACAGACAAACAGAAAGAATGAATTAACAAACTCATAAACACTTTTCAACTATGTTGTAAAGTGTTAAAAATATAATAGAAACCGTACAAAATTTATATTTGTATCGATTTCTTTATTATTTAATTCGCATACATTAATATAACAGGAAAGATCGATTATGCATAAAGCATTGATTATGAAACACTTTCCAAATGAAATGCAATGTTATTTAAACATCTCTAAAATGCGATACTTTCAGCGCTGATAAATTTTAAATTATCACAGTAGTACAATAATTTATTATACTTGAAAACTTAAAACTTCATCGAAAAAAATGAATTTTATTCAAATGACTTCATTGAAATATAGATCGTCTGGATCTCTATGTAAAAGCAATGAATATTTCATTCATATTACTTTTATTCCAGACTCCAGAGTTAAATACTTTTGAGGGAAAAAAATTCAGCAATTCTTATACGGGGCGCGACAGCCTAGCGATTAGCGCACGGGAATTGCACTCGGTAGGCCCGGGTTCGATTCCCGTCACTGCCAAAACTGTCGTCGTGTTCACGCAGAGTACGATCACTTTAAACATGTGGGTCCGTAAGTCCTTCTATGAGGTTGATGGTAAGGGAAGGAGGATACGGTCCCTGTGGATGCCTCCCCCACAGGGTTCCGGTCTAAATTGGGTTTCACTTCCCGGCCGTCCAAACAGTTACCTTACACCTTTCTGGTAGGTCAGACGGTCTGGGTCGAAGAAGAAGAAGAAGCAATTCTTATACAACTCATCTTACAATCACTTGTTTACATTCAGCATCCATTAAAATTAGGTTGCTTTGTAGAACTAATCAAAGTTTGATGATCATTTAAACTAAAAAATATTGTAATTGCGCTGGAGCAGAATATAGATGCACAGAAAATACTCTGTTTTTCAGATAGATACAGCACTAAATATAAATGTAAAAGAACTTTAAAAATCACGACTTTTACACTGGGAAAAAAGATAGATGCCATATCTTATTTTGAAGTGGGTCACATGATCTCTTCATATAATATGGGTGTAAATATTATTTTAATTTTTATTTAAAAAATTACTGAAGATATGTTGCTGAAATGTTTTTTCTATATTTTATGGGATAATTTGCATATTTCCTAAGTTTTAAACCAATTTTTGAATTTTAACTTTGCTTAAAAAATGTTTTAAAAATTAGACCCCATAGGGTTCAATGTATCTCACTTTTTCAACCTTGGTTCAATCCAAAACTATTTGGGGGATATTATTAATTTACATTCCCGTATATTCCACAGACCGTCTCAACAACATACTAAAATTTCATTTTGATAAAGTCATTTTTACGGCATTTATCGTGCGAACGGACAGACAGACAGAATGGACAAAGTCATAAGCACTTTTCAACTATGTTGGAAAGTGTCAAAAACCATCTGCCGAAGAAACATATTTAATTTAATTTTGTTACTAAGCAGCATGATATAGCTTCCTTCAAATAAAGTTTTAGGAAATAATCGGCTGCACAATGCTATTTTTTTGTAGATAGATTTTATTTATTTATTTATTACTTTTCCTGCAATACATGGTAATGTATAGGGAAAGTATTGGAATCATGACGAAAATTGCAACTCGAGTATTCGGCGGATCTACACGTTTCGAGACCTCTAGAATACGAAAAAACTATTTTTAACGTGACGTCTGTGTGAGTGTCTGTGTATCTGTGCAATGTATGTATCCACTCTAACTCAAAAACTAACGGACCGGGTTTCATAAAATTTGGTAGGTAAGACCCTTGGGAGTGACCCTGGTGCTGATTAGTTTTTGGTATAATTCGGAAAAAAAAAACCCGCCTTTTTTGCGAAATGGCCCGCAAAAATCTCATGTATTCACTCTAGCTTAAATACAAATTGACCAAATTTCATAAAATTTGGTAGATAAATCACATGTGGGATACTCTGGTGCTGATTAGATTTTTGTACGATTCGGAAAAGAACAACCTGCCTTTTTCACGAAATGGTCCACAAAAATCGCCAATATCTAAAAAAAGGCTAAGTAGTGTATGATTAAATGTATCAATTAATATTCTGTTTTATATGCAATTTTTGTAGAGGAAAATAATATAACACACTCCATTATACTTTAGGACTAACCGTTCTCAAGATATTTGAGATTTCTGGTGTTTTTGTTACGCCGATTTCGGAAAAATGTCCTATTACCAAATAGAAACAAAACTTGAATTAAAAATGCAAATTTAGTGTCATTTGGTTCAATTAAACTCAATCTAACGAATTATTAAAGAAATTAAGAAAATATGAATTTGTGTCTGCAGGGAAAGTCATGTGCTGGCCACATCAGATTTTTTCATTGTATTAATGCCTCGACAATTCCTTGCCCGAGAAACTCGAAACATGGACTCGATTATCCGCGGTAAAGCAGAAAATTAACTGGAGTTCATTCGACATTTTCTTATCAGAATTCATTTTTTTTTTATCACATTTTGCAAGAAAACATCTGAAAAATCTGTATTGTGGGTCCAAATTATTAATATTATAGCGTTGAAGACCCAGACCGTCCGACTCGTCCGAGGACTTCGAGCAACTATTTGGACGGCCGTACTATTATAGCGTTGTTGTTGATTGTTGAAACCCAGACCGTCCGACCGACCTACCAGAAAGGTGTAAGGTAACAGGTACTATTATAGCGTTGAAGACCCAGACCGTCCGACTCGTCCAGAGGACTAAGAGCAGCTATTTGGACGGCCGGGAAGGGTACTATTATAGCGTGTAAAACTTCACTTTCAAGAGCTTGAAAAAAAATCTTTCGAATGATACCATACTTGACAATATATCCCCTAATGACGTCATAGGGGCTAATGATGTCATGGGCAAAAAAAAATGTATGTTGGTTATTTTTCACAGTGTTTGAAACTACGACGTCTCATGATTATTGAGCCATAAATAAGCCCTTTTATGTGTGGTTATATAAAATTTTGTCCTATGCTGCCATGTTCGTAAAATATAAAATTTCGAATAAATTTTTGATCGAATTTGAAAATATTCTATCCAGTTTTTGATAACTGAGCCGGGTACAAGGCTTTGTGAAAATCCTTTAATATTTATGGTTGCTATCGTGTACACAAGAAATCGACCACAGACATACACACAGACAGATAGACGGACATCACTCGAAAACGTGTTCAGGAGGTCCTAAATCATATATAGGCATCAAAAGCTCAAATTCGAAAATTTTAGTGAAAACAATACTTTCTCCATACTATAAATATGAAATGTATTTTTGAATCCATTGTGAAAATTTAATTTTTATTCAATATTCTATTCTCGCACTGTATTATATACATATATATATATATATATATATATATATATATATATATATATAATAGTTTGAAAGTCCAATGATAGAAAAGTGAGAAGCTGCAACACTTTCTAACAAACCTACAATATAAAAGTATAAAACAGCAATATATATATATATATACAGAGAGAGAGAGAAAGAATAGAATGTAGAATAACAAGAAAGATCAATCATGCATAAAGCATTGATTATGAAACACTTTCCAACTCAACTTCAATGCAATTTCATTTAAACATCTCTAAAATGCGATACATTCCTCGGTAATATTTTAAAAATTATCACGATACTACATTAATTATTATATTTGAAAACTTAAAAGTTCATCGAAAAAAATGAACTTAATTCAAATGACGTCAATTAAATATAAATCGCCTGGCTCCTCGGTAATGTTTTTAACATTATCATAATACTGCAATAATTTATTATATTTGAAAACTACATCAAAACAACTGAAATTTATTCAAATGACGCCATCGAAATATAACACGCCTGGCTCTTTCTATAAAAGCAGCATTTCATTCATAAACATTTTCCCATTCATTTCATTCATCACAATATTATAATAATTATTTTATGGAGGAACAAGTAATGGAGGAACAAGTAATTAAACTCTATGCTTAAAACTTCATCGAAAAAATCGTCCTTCTCTCTGTAAAATCAATGAATATTTCATTCATATCAGCTATGCAGACTTCATGAGCTAAATAATTTTGCCTTAAAGAAATGCAGCAAATCTTATACAACTCATTCTACATATTTTGCTGTTTACATTTTACATAAGTGAAATAATCAAATTTGGATGATCATTTAAACTCAAATATATTGTAATTGCGTTGTTTCAGTATGTAGATGCTCAGAATTTAAGCAAAAATAAAGTGGTTTTAGGACGGATACAACACTTAATATGAATTAAAGAAAACTTTAAAATCACGATTTTGAGACAAGATGGAGGCCATATTTCATTTTGAAGTGGGTCACGTGATCTCTTCATGTAATGGTCACGCGATCGCTTCATATAAGAGGTGTAATTATTATTAAGTCATTTAAGTCATTTTTACGGCAGTTATCGTGTTGACAGACAGACAGACAGACAGACAGAATGAACAAAGTCATAAACACTTTTCAACTTTGTTGTAAAGTGTTAAAAAGTGTTTGATTGTAGTATTTCACAGATGTACTTTGATTAAAAATTATGCTACTTTCCTTTTCATCTGTGTTTGATTGTAAGTTTGTTTATTGTTTCTAGGTACGTGTACGATAACTACAATTTGTTTTGACTACAACATTTTGAACTCCCGCATTTTTTCGAGCGCTTGCAGTGTTGTAAAAATTCTTAATGTTGAAAAATGAAGGTTTTTAAAATCGAAAACGCTTTCCAATCAAATTTCAAATATTTCTTTCTTGCTTACTAGTTGAAATATAGAATTAAAAACCACTTTTTGAAATAGTTCAAAATATTAATATATAGAAATTATAAACATTTTATTTTAAAAACTTAGAACGTGTTTCTTAGTTTTCAAAATGCAGTGATTATGAGTCAAATTATTTATTCTTGCAAGGCTTTTAAAGGGATACATTTATTTCCTTACTGTTTGCAACTAACACTTAATTTTTGTGATATAAGCATAGCAAAAATGGAAAACTGAACATTTTCAATATTTCTTCAACTCGACGAAACGATTACTCGAAAAATATAAAATCTTTGTAGAAGCAAGTTAAGGATCTAAAAATTAGATTTCCTACATAAATATTTTTGTCACTTTCTATTTACATCTATTTGTTATTGAAAGATATTTTGAGTGAAAGTAAGCAGACTGATGCAAAAACCCGCTCAGACGGAAATTATTGTATTGAAAATGTTATTTGTTTTTCAAATATACTTCAAAATATGACATATTAAAGAATATTAATTATTGCATATTTCAAAATGTATATTTAAAATATTAAAGTATTGAATTTTGTTTTGTATATCAATAAATGATATCCTCATTTCCGGCAGAGCAAGAATAAATTGTTTGTATTTTCATCTATTAGGTTTGAATATTAGCGTTTAAATTTTTACTTTCCCTGCAATACATGATAATGTATAGGGAAAGTATTGGAATCATGTCGAAAATCGCAACTCGAGTTTCAGACGGATCTACACGTTTCGAGACCTCTAGAATACGAAAAAACTATTTTTAGCGTGATGTTTGTGTGTCTGTGCAATGTATGTATCCACTCTAACTCAAAAACTAATGGACAAAATTTCATAAAATTTGGTAGGTCACTTGGATGAGACCCTGCTGCTGATTAGTTTTTGGTAGGATTTGTAAAAACAGAAACCGCCTTTTTTTGCGGAATGACCCGTAAAAATTTCATGTATCCACTCTAGCTAAAATATTAATTGACCAAATTTCACAATATTTGGTAGATAAGTTACTTGTGGGACACTCTGGTGCTGATTAAATTTTGGTACGATTCGGAAAAGAACAACCTGCCTTTTTTTACGAAATGGCCCGCAATAATCGCCAAAATCTAAAAGAAAAAAAAAAGACTACGTATGCTGAAATGTATCCATTAAATTCTTGTTTTATACGCACTTTTTGACGAGGAAAAGAATATAACACACTCCATTATACTTTAGACTAACCGTTCTCAAGATATTTGAGATTTCTTTCATTTTTTTTACGCCTCTATCGGAAAAATGTCAAATTGCCAAATAAAAACAAATATTGAATTAAAAATGCAAATTTAGTGTTATTTGGTGCAATTAAACCCAATCTAATGAATTATTAAAGAAATATAGAAAATATGAATTTAAGTCTGCTGGGAAAGTGATGTGCTGCCCGCATCAGATTTTTCTTAACGTTTCGATTTTAGCAGGATACCCCCCCTACCCCAAAGGCGACATGGCAAAAATGCAAAAGAACAGAAATATCTCGATAACGGTTAGTCCAAGAGGTGCTTAAACATGTAGAGTGCTTAAACATATCCAGTGTGCTTAAACATGTAGATTCGTCGAAAACTTAAGTTGCGATTTTTTGGCACGATTCCAATACTTTCCCTATACATTTCCATGTATTGTAGGAAAAGTAATATGTTGTCAAGAAACTTTCATGTAATCATGCTAGTTGTTATTCTATTCAGAAAGTGGATAATCGACCTAAAGATAATATAGCTATCTAAGAATTGGAAAAATAATTTAATTTCGCGCATAAGCATCTCGGAAAGGATGCAATTATTAGGCATATACCTCACAGATAATCTCATTTCGATCATTTGGCCATTCGCGTTTACCCACTAAGATTAATCAGTGAAAAATAATCCCACAAGTCGCAAAAGTAATCGCCAAATAATAAAGAACTTGCGTCTGTTGCGATGGAATAGTAGCTCAGTAAGATATTAATTCGTTGCTTATTTCTGCCGATGAGAAAGATGTTGCCATATTTTAATAAGACAATTTGATGGTTCGTCAGGTAATTGCGGTATGTAATTTAATATAGAGAAAACAGTTGCAGGAATCTAAAAATCCAAATATAATCTAAATATCTGAAACCTCCAATCGATTTTTTGATAAGTTTATATTCCCTGTTGCTAGCAAGGTTCTTTAATATAAAGTTGGGCACTCAGTCCGGTAACCGATGAAAGTTGTCAGATTGACACAATAGGAATAAGATTCGTTCAGGACCTAGAGTAAACTTTGAGAGAAACTGCCAAAACGCACGCATTATTACAGTTTAAAATATTTTGTTAATTTTGAAGTGGCAATATCCAGGCGTAAACAACATGCGCAAAGATTTTAAATTATGCTGTGCACACATAATTCAGTGACGTTGTTGTTGTTACTGATGACCTCCTGTTTCGGCGAAGCCGATTCAGGACCAGTGACGCAGAAAGCAGGAAAGAACGAAGAAAGACGCAAGACGAGAGAACAAAGTTTATTACAAGAACGCATCACTGACAAAGGTCGGAGGGGGTGAAGCTTCACATTTTGACGAGGACCCAGAAAGCGGAAGACTGACTTTATCCTCAAGAAACATCCATGCCTTATTCGGGATTCGAACCCGAGCCCTCTAAACATCAGCCGAAGACGCTATCTACTTCACCGCCTGGGCGGCTATTCAGTGACGTTCAAGGTAATTTAGAGATGTCGGTGAAGTAAGATGACAGTCGCAGTTAACAAATTTGGTCCCTTTTCAGAGCCCGAGAACAAAATGCCCGCGTTCTTAATTCCTATGTCGTCAGATGGGCAGAACGAGATAAAACTAATTCAGTCATGTTCCGGGAAGACCCCCTCCCCTTCTCCCCGTGTTGCTAGATTCCCAATGAGAAGGAAAGCTGTATTACGAGTGTTGCAACTGAAGATGTTTCTTCCTTCGCGAAATATTGGGGCACAAGAACGAGATATTTTGTTTTTCTTTCAAGAAATTACAAAGTGAACTTGGAGATTCTAAATGTGTTTGATGATTGATGATGTTTGAAGAGAAGAATTGGAAGTATGAAATTTTAGTACGTGTTTATGTCTCGTCAGGCAAGTTTATATAGATTCATCTGAAACTTAAATCCCGTCACAGATATTATATAAGCTTAGTTTATATGCCGCTAATCAATTCAGTAAAATAATTTGATACTTTGACCAGAAGTTTATAGGAGTATTCGATTGAAAACAAAGCAACAACTGAAATTGCTAGTTATAAACATATTGCGAGTAATTTGTAGCCCTTTGAAAGCCCTAAAAGGATATAATAATTGGATTTCAGATCACATTCTTTGAGAGCGGTTATAATTTCGATATTTTAGTGTTTTGAATCATTTTGAAAAGCCGGTTCTAACTTCGATATTTTACTGTTTTCAGAGGCTTTAAATATGTCTAAAAAAGACAAACCACCCACAAAGAAAGATGTTATCTACGCAAAACCTTTTCGGCTTCACTGGAATGCCTACGACCAATTTTTTTTCCCTTGGCGTAGTTTTATATTTTGACTCCAAAGATTTCGCCAATTGTCATTTATTTCATGTGTGCCGTGTCTCACACGCCGAACACTGTGGGCCTTGAATCTTGTATACAGTTATTTCGCTGTGAAAATGTCATAGCAACATGTAGGGAAAATCATGTGCCACACACACCAAATTCTCCCCCCCCCCCCCAATCGGGATTTATTTATTGGCAAAGAAAGTTATGATTTGGGACACAGATTTTTTCGTTATCCTCTTGCATGGGGGGGGGGGGGAGGAATGCATGAACAATAAAATGAATAAAATCAACTTACGCAACTGTTTAAAACGTGTCTGGCGAATGCCACTTTGATTAATGCGATCATTTCAACTTCATTTTAAAGGCACAGTGCATTCCAGAGCGAATCAATTTGTTCCGAAACTTTAAATTACTTTTGCGAGACTTTGAAAGGAGAGCGGGCTCATTTTCGAGATTATGAAGTTAAGAGTTTTACATCATAGTGGTGATTTTATTGGTTCGCGTAACCAGTGTTTGAAATGAGGGTGGATGCATACAATTGAATGAAATTGAAATGGCGTAGTAACGGATGTAACTAAAGGATGAATATAGTCGAACCAATAGTTTCCTCGCTTAAACGTAAATTCATTCATAAAATTATTGATGTGAAGCATATTATAGCGCGGGGTAAATCATAAAAGAAATGTGATGTGCATGAAACGGAAGTGACATCATATTGTTACGAATAACTAACAAGAAACCGTTGTTTTAATTTGGCGACAGATTCGTAGATCTTTGGTGACGAATTAGGCGAAATACCGCTAACTTGGCGACTTCTTGAAATTTCTGGAATTTTTTAGATTGGTTAAGAAATTCACGAATTACGTGCATTTTCCAGAACTTTCTACAGCGGATATACAGGATCTTTATAATTAAAGTTCCACTTTGAAATGGCCATAAAAGGAAAACTACTGGATAGAATGTTATCAAACTTGGTAATAGTTTACAAGAGGTCATGGGATTTTATTTTCCGCTAAAATAATAATAATAAAAAAAAAGTTCAAAAACTCACCGTCAGCGGGGAATGGCGCTGTATGCAATATTGTTAAACAAAATAAGACATGAAGACATCGGTTTAAAAAGATTTTTAATCGTTTCTAAAACGTGTTACAAATCATGTTCAATGTGGCTTCCACTATTTTCTGAAAGCAAGTTAAATCGCATTACTGCGTTCTCAACAGTAGCTCTTAGCATATCAGGAGGAATGTTACGGACATGTAGGTGTATAACATTTTTCAATTCCGCCAAATTGTTTATGTTATCACCATAAACAGTGGCTTAGATACCACGATTTTTATGCAGGACGGGGTTCCACCTCACATTGGTACATGTGTCAAACAGTTACTTAAGCAGCATTTCACGGATGACCGGATTATAAGCCGACACTTCCCCATTTCTTGGCCACCCCTGTCACCAAACCTCAACCCCTGTGACCTCTGGCTATGGGGTTACGTCAAAGCCACTGTTTATGGTGATAACATAAACAGTTTGACGATATTGAAAAATGTGATACACCGACATGTCCGTAACATTCCTCCTGATATGCTAAGAGCTACTCTTGAGAACGCAGTAATGCGATTTAACTTGCTTTCAGAAAATGGTGGAAGCCACATTGAACATGATTTGTAACACGTTTTAGAAACGATTAAAAACTTATAAACCGATGTTTTCATGTCTTATTTCGTTTAACGATATTGCATACAGCGCTATTCCCCACTGACGATGAGTTTTTGAACTTTTTTTTTCTTTTTTGCGGAAAATAAAATCCCATGACCTCCTGTAAACTATTATCAAGTTTGATAACATTCTATCCAGTAGTTTTCTTTTTATAGCCATTTCAAAGTGGAACTTTAATTATAAAGACCCTGTATATTGGTCATCGTGTTAATTGGATTGTTGACGTGATACGTATCTGCCGAACTACTAAATACGGAAGTTAATATGTAGTTTTTCTTCTGTGTATATATAAACTCTTTTAGCTATATTATAAAACAATTTTGGTAGAAAAATATAAAAATTTTTAATTTTAGATCTGCGGCATTTGTGCATCAATATCTGCATTATAGATCAGTATAGGCTTATAGCTTGTGCCGATCTCACGTTTACCGGGTGCAGTGATTTCAAACATTTCATCGTCGCTAACTATACGGATTGTGGTGGTGGTGTGTCTGTGGGGAGGGGGGGAGGTTGCAAACATTTTTTTTCAAGAGCCCCACAAACATTTGCCTAGGGCGCTTTGTGAAATTTCCTGTTGTTATCAACTCAAAAAAATAGTGTGAATCCGGGTCCCATTTGGAACTTAGAGCCCCCTGCGCTTGATTGGTGTCCGTACCTCCTATGGGCGGCACTGCTTAAGTAATTTAAAAAATCGGTTTATTTATGGGAAATGTTCCGCATAATTATTACAATAGAATAGGGGGTGCTGTTTTTTAGAAAGCGGCAAACTGGCGATCGCTCAATTTCAATCTGGTTATTAATTTCGATATTTTATAAGTAAATAAATAAATAAATAAACATTAGATTCAGTGACAATATCTTTTAATTAGGAGTTAAATAAAATTTCAAATTAAATCGTTCAGTAAATATGTTACGTCTGAGACCAGTTCTTGGAAGTAAAGGGACTCTTAACTCAGACGATTTTAAATCACTATGCGCTCAAACTTTCTTTTATGAAAATTAGAAATCTGCATGAATGTTACGTGCAAATCACACAACCTTCCATACTAAATAGAAGGCGCTCTACAACTTTATAATTGAAAATTTTCGCCTACCTCGATTCGTTTTCGAGATAGGAATTATTACTTCTTCAATTTGCCACTAGAGGCGCTGCAAACTTTCTATTAGTAAACACTCTTCTTGCAGTTCGAGAACATTTAAATAGAAAGTTATAGGCATGCATAAGGACTTACGAAGTATAGATGAAAATAAAACTATGAAGAAGTAACTGTTGCCATTCTGCAATTTATAAAAAAAATAGATTTTCAGTGGATTATGTTTTTGCACTTACCTAGCAAATTAAGTTATCACGTCATTAACGACTCATTGGAATAAAAAATTGATTGCAAAATCTATCTCGTTAAACGAATTCAATTCAATATTATTGATTATAAATTAACGCTGCAGTGGATAGCGTTGTCTCTTTAATACTGATAGATTACGCAATCATTAATTAGTTAACCGATATTTGCACGATGATCGGTATTTCGTGTTAAACCGTTATTCGAAAAATTTAATTTTCCTTGTTATGATGTTTGAATTCGAATTGAAACAAAACAGTTCAACAGATAATGCTTAGATATATCTACTGAATGTTTGAAAACTATATCATTGAAACTATATTACTTTCCTTATATACATAATGTATAAGGAAAGTATTGTGACGGGGTCGAAAATTCGAATTCGAGTTTTCGACGGGAGAGCACGTTTCAAGCATCCCTGATCACGAATCAAACATTTTTGAAGTGATGTGTGTGTGTGTGTGAAAGTATGTGTGTATGTGTGTGTGTGTGTCAGTGAGTCTGTGGAGACGATAACTGACGAACGAATGGACCGATTCGAACCAAATTTGGTACAAAAATCACAATCCGTAAACATTGGAAGCTTATTGTTTTTATACGCAATCGAATGTTCAGAACCCCCCTAAATTTTCGAATGAAATTTTGAAAAAATAGTCAAAAAATTAAAACCACTAATAAAGTTACGCAAATAGACATTTCTTATGTAATTTTTCAGTAGAAAACGATTGACATAAATTTTAGAACGCTAACGTGAACCATTCTCGAGATATTGTACATTTTTTAAAAAAATTATCAAAAAGTCATATAAAATAAAAAGAAAAATATTTCCTATTGAGAAACATGTTTACTTTTCATATGTAATACCATGCGATAAATTGAGTGACATCCTTCTCGTGGATCTAGCTCGTTTCATTCTTAAAAAAAGATACTGTGAATAATACTTTTGTATTTGAACGCCAATAGTCATTTATCTGCTTTAAGAAAAATTTATTTCTTAGTGCATAACGCTTGGCGAGATTTTGGCGACGAATTTGGCGGAATGTCGCCAACTTGGCGACTTTTTTGAAATGTTGCCAAATTAACGAAAATCTCGCCAAATGGATAAAAATTACGCTAAATCAATGAAAATGACGACTAATTGTCGAAAATTCAATATCTTGGAAAGAATATTAGTATCTACAACAAGAAAATCCTATTTTTTTACTGTAAAAGTAGTAAATTCATTACATTATATAAGGAAAGTCATGTGTTGCCCACATCAGATTTTTTTTTATTTATTTTGACGCGAAAAACATCTATCTATGGTCGGGGTATATGGCTATGAAATCGGTGTTTCACGAAAAATGCGCACATTGCGCGCTTATATAACTACGCGCTTATATACTATACTATACTAAACACTTTGCGCGCTTATATACTATACGAAACCAACAGATAAAAGTATAAATAATTTTGTCAGCAACTTGTTGTGTCAAAGATAGGGCACCATTTATGAATATGGAAAATTCATTTTAATATTTTGAACATTTTTTTCTTTAAATCAAGAAATAAATTTTTTTGTCAGAGTTTTACTTACTTTCACTCGAAATGTCATCTAAACTATAAAATATAGATATAAATATAGATATAAAAATAGATATAAATATAGATTTAAATATAGATATAAATATAGATATAAAAATGTACAGTAGGAAATCCAGTTTATAGATTAATAATTTGGTTTTACGAATCTCCTGCAGATTTTGAGCAATTGTCTTGTCAAATTGATAATAATTAAAAATTTTTGGTTTATAAAATTTATAATGTTTATATTTTTAACACTAAAAGTGAATGAACAGTAAAGGAATAATTCCTAGCGCTTTGAATGGCTCTATAATGTATATAATTGGATTTCGTGTAGGGCTCTTAGTTTTCGAAATATAGTAATTATAAGATCCTTTAAAATCTGTTACGCATGATTAAATTTGTATAGACTATATTCGCTCCCGACGTGAAAAGATTAAGTTGTTAGGGGAAATTATATTTTCCTTCTATGTTTTTATTTCAATATTTTTTGTAGCATTTATTTCTCATAGTTTGCTATAGGTGGAGCTTAGACGATAAACTGATATGGATTCAGTATCAAATTTCAAAGGAAGGTTGTCTCTGAGAATTTCTATTTCCAGTTGTTTTCCAATTTCAGGTTAAAACAAAAATCTAATTTTCCTTGAAACATCTATTTTTCAAGATTGGTTATAAATAGCGTTTGAATAGATATGGATCCAGCATAAAATTCTACACTACATAGAGTGGGGCGCGGTAGCCCATTGGTTAGCGCGCTGGAGTTGCACTCGGTAGGCCCGGGTTCGATTCCAGCCACTGCCAAAACTGCCGCCGTGTTCATGCGGAGTACGATCACGTTAAACATGTGGGTCCAAAAGTCCTTCCGAGAGGTTGGTGGTAGGGGAAGGAGGGTACGGTCCCTGTGGATGCCTCCCCCACTGGGTTCCGGTCTAAATTGGGTGGCACTTCCCGACCGTCCAAAACAGTTACCTTACACCTTTCTGGTAGGTCGGACGGTCTGGGTTTCAACAACAACACTACATAGAGTGGTTGGATCACTAAGAATTTCTACTTTCAGTTTTTTTTTCTCTCTTCTGATTCAAAATTTTTTATTGAAACATCTATTTTTCAAGATTGGCTATACATAAAACTTAAATAAGCCTGATATGGATTCAGCACTAAACTTCGGAGTAGATTGGGTAATTCACTAAGGATTTTTACTTCCAATTCTTGAATTGTTACTTTTGATTAAAAAAATTGCATTTTTCAACATCTATTTTTCAGGATCGTTTAGAAAGAGCATAAATGACAACGGACATGGATTTAGTATCAAATGTCGGGAGGTGGGGGTTTACTAAAGATTTCCACTTCCAATACTTTTCCACTTCTGGTTAAAAAAATTTCCATGAAACATATCTTCCTTAGAATGGACTAGATAGAGCTTAGATAACGACTAATATGGAATCAGAATCAAATTCTAGAAGCAGTAGGGGTTTACTAAGGATATCCACTTCCGGTATTTTCCCAATTCCAGTTCAAAATTTTACATTTTATTAAACATGCATTTCTCAGAATCGGCTATAGATAGAGCTTAGATAATGATATATATTTGGAATCGTGTTTTGAAGGGATTGGGGGAATTCCCTAAGGATTTGTTCATTTCTACTTCCGGTTAAAATATTTTCCCTGAAACGTAGTTTTTTCTTTCAAAATCGGTTATGAATACAATTTAGATGATGATTAATATGGATTCTGCATTAATTGTAGTGGGAGAAGGGATCTCACTCAGAATTTCCACTTCCGATTCTAGCGATGCCGGATTTACATTTTCTTCGCAACATCTATTTCTCAAGATTGACTATAGGTTGAGTTTAGTTAGATGATGACTGATAGGCATTCAGCATCAAATTTTGAAGAGTGTTTGGGGATTCGCTCAGCATTTGTGTCAAATTAAAATGTCACACTTCCTATTTTTATCGTTTCATGAGATTCACAATAAATTTTAAAATGCTAATAAGCATCTACATAGGCCTACTGTATAGTAGGTTAATGATCAGTGTAAACAATGATATTAATAATAATATTACTGATAACTTTTGGAGGTATCTAGAATAGCTAATGAAACAAACAAATTTTAATTGCGTAGCGGAAAATCTAAGCTATCCACAGCTGTGAAATTCGGCACAGTAGTGGTTAAAGTCAAGCTTCGAGAAATCTCGCTTGAATTTTCGTAAAGTTCGAATACGTGTAAAAGTTATGAATGCTTAAAATCGAAATCTCGCAGTTTTCAAATCAATTTATTCCAGCAGACGATCTTCTCAAGAATGAGACCCATACCAGACGTGGCAACACGAACTGAATCCGAATGATAAAACCCGAAATTGATACTACCTGAATTTTGGCTATATCGTATTGATTTTTTTAAATTTCACCTTTATGTTATAGCATTTCATTTTCTAATTTTACTTTCAGCCATTTATTCCACAGAAAATATTCTTAATATAACATTGAAAAACAATTCCCAGACAATGCCTAGACATGAAGTGTGTTGAATTTAGTGGTTTCTAATTTCGTGAATTTTAAAGCTACGATTTATATTTTTTAAATATACATATTTTTTATTATTATAGGTATTCTACGAAAACAATCTATTGAATCGAATAACAATTATCATAATTTCAATTATAACCACCATTATTTTCCGTCGATGCTGAAGGTGTTTTAGGCTTCTGCCGAGTTTGTACAATCTGTTAGCGGGCGAAGGCGTTTATTTTTGGAATGTTACCCCGCGTAGCAGGCGGGTCTCAGCCGCGTGTGCGTCTGCGCAGTGGGCGACTACGTGATCGACAACTATTGAAAGTTCAGAACTTTACAAAAGAACGACCGGTTGTTGAATATGGTTTTAACAACCATATTCAACAATTGGTCGTTGGTCGTTATTTTAGTTTAGTAGTGAAATAAATCAGTGTTAGACAAGTCTTGGCAGACTTCAACTAAATAAGTTTTAAACAAAATGGCATAAAACAATCCAACGAGATAAAAAAAAATTAAAAGCATCTTCGAATAACAGAGGACATTTTTTGCCCTCACTGATCAAGTAAATTTAAATTCGAATAAGTAGTTCCAGGCCGCATATATATTTGTCAGGGGCCGTCGGTTGTTGTACCTTGATTTAGAGGACATTTCAAGTGGAATTAAGCAAAGTAACTTTAAATCTCGCTCGGGCAAAATCTGCATTTTTTTTTCAAAAAAAAAAAAAGAAAGAAACACTAGTTTAAATTATTAAAGTATTGAAATTAATTTTATTTGCTCAGATATGGCACCCTATTTCCGACGGGGCCAACGGTCGTACTGTGCTGAAAACACCGCTTCTCGTTCGATCACCGAAGTCAAGCAGCATCGGGCGCGGTTAGTACTTGGGTGGGTGACCACTTGGGAACACCGAGTGCTATTGGCACATTTCGGGCACGGTAGCCCGGTGGATTGCGCGCTGGATTTGCACGCTGCCACAACTGCCGCCGTGTTCATGCGGAGTACGATCACGTTAAACATGTGGGTCCGAAAGTCCTTCCGAGAGGTTGGTGGTAGGGGAAGGAGGGTACGGTCCCTGTGGATGCCTCCCCCACTGGGTTCCGGTCTAAATTGGGTGGCACTTCCCGACCGTCCAAACAGTTACCTTACACCTTTCTGGTAGGTCGGACGGTCTGGGTCTCAACAACAACCCTATTTCCGACAATATGTAAGATTATTTCCGATATAAGCGCCTAAAGTGTTCGTAATGTTTTTTGTAACACTCAAATATCAGTCGGAAGTCAATATGCCGGATACAAAGATGAACAGGTTATATCCACAGCGGCTGAATGAATTCAATTCAGCCTTTTTTGTTGTTTCGCCTCTTCTGATCCCCCAAACGTGCTTCGGCATTGAATTCCCTCCTTTTCCTTCAATTCTCCTCATTTGATCTTTGTCATCTCCTTCTTCTTTCGACAGCAGGATGGATTGTTCGCCTCGTGGCATCGTCAAAATTCTGGTAGTTACTTAGGACTGTCATTCATTCATTAGCTTTTATCGTCGCAGTGTCACGGTTTGATTTAATGATTCTGTGTTTATTGGACTGTATTTTATCAGACACGGTGTGGGAATCATGAAGAAATTTTGTTGTCATGCCTACTGATTATAGAAACAGCAAACCTCAATATTTAAGTAATATATACTGTTACGACTTATCCTCTGGAACCGTGGGTGTGCGCTCAAGATACAAGAATGAGTCCAAATTTCTGGATAACTAACACGTTTATTTACAAGCTCAGCGTAAACAGGAACAATATACAGTAAAATAGTACTTAAATGCTCCACGAATTTCACAACAAATTATACTATGCTAAAAATATTGACTTATTTCATTTCACACACACAAAAACCAGCTACTATTCTTGAAACATTGACAAAAATCATAGTTCCATGTACCTCGTATCACATCAACTGTTCTCCGACTGAGTGATGATTCCTTTCATAGACTCTCTCTGTAGAAACTTCTAGAAATATCTCGTAATCGTATTTGGTGGTGCTTCTTGAACCTTCGAAAAGTCGCCAAATTGGCGATAAATCGCCGAATAAGGCAACCTGTCTTCGAACTTTGGCTTATAGCAACCCCAGATTTACGTCATGAGAAAGGATGCCTGTACGGGTGTTTTCTTCGTCTGGTTTTCAAAAGATGCTCCAGTGAGAGGGAGAAAAAGAAACTTCAGAGCATTTTACTCATTCGTAACAGTATTAAATATTAAAAAAATTTAAATGTAGTCATACAAATCCCTGAAAATGCGAAGTTCCAGCTTTTATATATAATATATCTAACAAATATTAAGATATAATATATTTATACGTTTTCGTATACATTGTACACACTAGATAATTTTGGCATTCATAAATTTATAAAATATTTCGTCATTTGTTTGCGAAATGTTTGTATTCGCGCCTGTTTGTGCTATGATGATAAGAAAAGAACTTGTATTTAAGACCTAACTGCGCAATAAACACTTGACATACGACACAATGAGCATTTCTTTTCATTTTAAAAAGTGAAATGTCTAAGGTACTTATCAAGCACAACAGCAGGGCTTAATACTTCTGTAAAGGATGGGTCTGAATTTATTTATTTGGTTTTAGTATTGAGAAACAGCCGTTTCCTGAAATGTTGAGAATAAAATCAAGAAAGCTATGAGAGGAATTATAAATTTTCTGAGTTATATTTTATTATTTATCAACATATAAAGTCTAGAAGCACTTTTATAATTAATATTTATTCTCAAGGAATCTTGTATATCTGCTATATATCGATTTAAAAAGGACTAAACACAAATTATAGTTTGAAATTGCTGAGTTTACGTTCGTTTAATTTATACACAAGCAGATATACCCGACGTTACTCGGGATTTTAAATATATGCAAATTCTAGTAACATTTTAACCTTATTGTTGTTCAAAAAATTCTACTTCAATATTTAATTTAATTACCTATAAAAATACATCACATAAATCTGTTCTCGCTGCACAAAACGATATGCACAAGAAAATCTGAAGAATAAAACGTCCTGGTTCCGTGAGTAAATCACTTTATGAAAATAGAAAGTTTGGTTAACCTACTGCAACGATGTAATAATCTCTGGAATCATGAGTGTATTCTAAAGATACAAAAATGAGTTCGAATTTCTGATTAAATACCATTTATTTTTAAAACACCAGTAATTAATCAGAAACAATATAAAGCTAATAATTCTATAGCTATCTTGCAAGATCAAAAATCAACTGTTAGGGACAATAAAACAGCCATTAAATGTCAACTCATTCACAAAACGAAAATTATATTCTCTTTCACAATTTACTTTTACTCGTATCACGCCAACTCATTATAACTGAACAATGAACGGCTTATATACCCTCTGTGGAAAGACCTCGAAAAATCGACGTAACTTTTAAAATTTTTAACCAAACTGCAACATTCGAAAAATTTCGAAAATCCGCCATGAGTTGCCAATTCTTTCCGAATTTGTCGCCACTCTCACCCAATTTGTCCCTGAAGTGACTTAGACCTTCAAATTATAACAATGTTTGATTGTAATTAATGGTAGTTAGAAAACAATCAATAATTTTAACAATTAGATAATTACAGTAGTTAGTTCGTGCAATAGTTAGTTCAACAATTAGTTCAATGGTCAATTTTAGCAATTCCATTATGTTTATTTAATGATCGCATTTAATTGAGACAATATTATTGCATTGCTGTTCGTCGCTCCTCCTAACGTAATTAATACGTAACAATACGTAAAGTAAAAATTTGTACCGAACCGTATTATTTTGGTAAAGAATGTGGTGCTTCATGCCTTGCAAACTTACAGTACTTTTAACAACACGATTAATTAATTCAAAAATTACTGACTTCGACGTATATAATTATGTATATACATTACCTCCACTTTCGTGTTAATTTTTATGATGGAGCATCATACAAATCATCACCCTTGTCAAAATAGAGCCTTTATTGGCAGTGATTTTTGAGGCTGGCAGTTATTGCTTTTTAAGAGTTATTTTGGCTTGTATACTTCGAACTGCTTTGAACTACATGTTGCACTATCTCTGAATAAAGTAATATTGTGACTGTTTAACTCATCCCATATAATACTTTTTCTATTGATCTTTTTTGCTCCGTCCATTCGAGCTGTGTGAAAGAAACGCCTTTATTGCTGGTTGGTCAGCTTGTAACTTTACGTATGTGGCCACATACAGTATTTCCTAAGACTCCTATATATACAGGCTGACGCAACCGCTATTTTGATTCCAACTGGCCCAGTCAGTGATCGTTTGTCTGTGCTATTTCAAAGGGACACGCACGTTATATGGCTGATATTTGATACGCAATTCAGCTGTAAAATAAGTGCTTCTGAGTTAAAAAAATCTGTACCAATCACTCAAGAAAATAATCTAAAATGTTTTGATTTTCTCCAGATTTCCATAAAAGGACAAGAAAGTAACCCTCTTTTTGCAATCTCCAGCCATCGCTTTAACTGGGAGTCAAGATGGCCGCTATCGTGCCAGCCTGTATATTTTAAGAGCCTTTAGTATTTCTCATTGATTTTTATTTGCCTTTGGGAACATACTATCAGGATTGTAAAACTTCTGGAAGCATCCTTACCACATGTAAACTGTTTACTTAAAATTGTCAGTTTTTTCAGAAATTTCATGAACTGTTTTATAAGTTAGGAAGGATCTCCTCAAATCTTCATTTTCTAAAAGAGAAATACAGTTTTCTTTTTACACTCGCAAAAGTTGAGGAAGATGAAAAGTGCAAAACGAAAAAAAAATATGAACAGATAAATAAGGAAACATTATCAAGAAGATTGATACTATAGCAATATAGCAAAAGTTATTTAATAAGTTATTGCATTGTATAATTTTATTTTACCGTTGTTTGCATTTGATAGGCAATTTAATTTTTTTTTCAATTTTTTGATAGGCAATTTAATTTTTTTTATTTGATAGACAATTTAATTCTTTTAGATTCTCTGAGTTCCAGTCTTCCCTATGCAAGGTAGAAACTATGCAAGAAAATATGCAAGGTAGAAACTACAATATGCAAGGTAGGAATTTAAGGATTTTCGTATCATTGAATTATCTGGTGCTATATCAGTCTTTAAAAACATTGTTTCAATGTTATTAAACCGCTTTTTATACTCCCTTGTTGTAACGAGTAAAATACTAAATTTCGAATTCAATTATCACACGTGTTTACGATATCTTTCAGTAGAATTTAGATTTGCAGAAAAATTATAATATATGCGCTATTTTTATTTGCCTATTTTTTATTTATTTACTTATTTTGAGTAAATAGTCTTTACTTTGTTATAATACGTAAAATTTTTGCAATTACAACTGAACAAAACCAGTGGACAATTAAAATTGAAAAGTATAGAGGAAAATATTAAACTTAGAAGTTTATTAAAATTGAAAACACGTTAATTTAATTTAACAAAAACTTTAAAAATAAAGACCACCAAAGTTGGTTAGTTAAAATGCATTTAATAAAACCACCATTAATGACGTACATAAAATTACACAACAAGAGCGCTTTCGGACGTCAGTACGTCCTTCACTGATGAAGGACAATGCCATTATACTTTGCCACTGCCCACTGATGTAATTTGCCACTGATGAAGGATGTAATAATGTCCGAAAGCGCTCTGGTTGTGTAATTTTATGCACGTCATTAATGGTGTTTTTATTAAAGACATTGGTTGTCTTTATTTCTAAAGTTTTAGAAGTTTATTTTTAGATAAAATTTATGCTTCTAAAATTATTTTACCACGAGAATGCATTTTGCTAATACTTTTATTATGAGTTCAGAAAATGACGAGCACTCAGAAATTTTCTCTTCGAGTTTTATCTGAAAACTTTTGACTTCCAAACAATTCATTTCTTGATCCTTTACGATCTTAAAAGTTATCCCCTCTTCTAAACTTCAAATGCAAATATTTAAAACAAGCTGGAAATGCATTCTGTTTGCTCAGAGGAAATAGAAACAGACCGGTAAATTTGTGAATGCCTTCCTTTTGAAAATCTGGAGATGTCCACAATAGAAAAGGGATCAGAAAGGGGGGGATCAATTCTATTGTAAATCCTTTTCTATTTCGTCTCAAGTACAAGTGGAAGATAATATCTTTCAGTGAAAAAATGTTAACAACTACTCAAACGTACCAGATTCTGAATATGAGCTTTGATATTGGTATATATCCCTGTGAGGAATAAGATATTTAGATTGAAAAATTTTCTGAGACAAAGTTCTGATAAGTTTGGTGGTTATAGAATAACTTTCTGCTTATAATAGAGTAAAAGAACAAGATTTCTTTAACATTATAAATGTATACAATGCTCAACAAAAAAGTTCTTATGTAGTTATTTAACTCTCAATTGAAGTATAAGGAAAACTAACAACGTAAATAAGCCTAAATAACACAATAATATAGCATACAGCTGTTTCAAGGATATGCTGGATCCTATTCGTCAGAGCAAGGCAAACAACAAACCCGAAGTCCAAAAGAGGAATAGATATTTGGACCATTCTTTGGAGTTCTTCCAATGGAATCTTTGGACCATTCTTTGGAGTTCTTCCAATGGAATCTTTGGACCATTCTTTGGAGTTCTTCCAATGGAATCTTTGGACCATTCTTTGGAGTTTTTCCAATGGAATCTTTGGACTTCGGGTTTGTTGGTTCTCTTGCACTGATGAAAGGGATTCAGCATATCTTCGAAATAGCTGTATGCTGCATTATTGTGTTATTTGTGCTTATTTACGTTGCTCTAGTTTTTCTTATCCTTTGCACAAAGTGCATTTTACTTATTGATCTCAATTGAAGTATTCTGGCGCTGTAGAAGCAGCGTCTACTAGAAAGAGATCATGCGTTATTGATTGATGACAATTGCAGCGCTTCTATCGGCGAACTGAAGACGCTAGAAATCTCATCACGAAAATGAAGCAAGATACGAGTAAAATGTCAATTACAAAGTTGTCGAACATTGTACAGGGTTCCTAGGAACCGGCCGTTTGTTCATTCATATGCTCCACACCCTCGAGTGAGCTGGACGGTCTAGGTTCTCAGAGTTCCTAAGAGAGTATTTAAACACAGTAACTGATTTTCGCGTAAAGCTCCATAAGTGTACACGCCGGAATTGTATGTAGTAAAGTGGCCATGCCCTATCGAATAAAAATGATTACAGCGCCCTAGTGGAGAATTTAAAAAGATAGAATAACGAACTCCGTAACGAAAGCGATAGATGAAAAAATCCAATTGCAAAGTTGCACACCAATGTCTAATTTGTAAATATTGATAATAAAACTGTTATAGAAGACATTTATTTCAAACAATTTGGTTACTGGCTATTGAAAGGCTGTCCTAATAAGGAATGATAACATAAAATAGCATTTGCATACACAATAATTTAATGTATGTGCAATGATCTGTGTCAACAATAATGCACATTTAAATTCGAGAACGAATAATACCGACTACTTTGACAGGCAATGCAGGAATCTCCGTGTTAGTGTTCCACATGATACAACTTTTTAAAGGTATTTATTGCCTTCTATATACGGGTTTCTTGCGTCCCTCATGTCGATTCCTATAAATTGGATAATCCTCTACAACTTTGTATTTGACATTTTTCTTCTATATCGCTTTGTTACTAGGTGCATATATATATATATATATATATATATATATATATATATATATATATATATATATATATATATATATATATATATATATATATATATATATATATATATATATATATATATATATATATATATATATATATATATATATATATATATATATATGTATATATATATATATATATGTATATATATATATATATATATATGTATATATATATGTATATATATGTATATATATATATATATATATGTATATATATATATATATATATATGTATATATATATATATATATATATATGTATATATATATATATATATATATATATATATATTCTTATTTTCTGTCTAGTTGTTTACGAGTTTCTGTGGTAACATTCATTTTTAATTAGTTAGAACTGAATTACACTAAAGTTAGCTGCATTTGCGCTGAATTGGTGTCAAATTTCAAATTTTAACTTCTTTTTTATCTCATTATCCCTTATCTTATCATTTTAAAATGTCTGGTAATTGTAATTCCTATTATGGCCGTGAATTTGCTTCTATGGTGATGTTAATATTACTTGAATTGTATTTTTTATTTTTTTTATTTTTACATAATTCTTATTATTACATTTCAATATATATATATATATATATATATATATATATATATATATATATATAATATATATATATATATATATATGTGTGTGTATATATATATATATATATATATATATATATGTTATAAGTTTTAAAAAGAACTTTACTACTACTTTACTACTTTAACATTACTACTTTAACACATTTCAAACTAAAATTCTGTTACTTTGAAGTATGCCATTGAGAGTGAGGCCGAAAATATATTTTTCGCGTGTTTTATGGGTGGATTTTGAGTGAACTAGTAATTTGTAAATCTCATATCAGGGTCTAATGGTCATGAGTTGTGTGAAATGTGAGTACTTTAATGTTTTGAAAATACGATTACTCTTGTATGAAGGTCATGAGTTTTGTGAATTGTGAGTATTTTAGTGTTTGGGAATTCGATTACCCCTGTTTGAAGGTCATGAGTTTTGTGAATTGTGCGTTCTTCAGTGTTTTGAGAATTCGATTGCCCTTATGTGGTGAGGGTCATGAGTTGTGTGAATTGTGGTACTTTAGTGTTTTGAGAATTCGATTACCCTTGTGTGAGCATTTAATTACTCCTTTATTGTATCTGATGATTGTTTTAGGGTTTTTCTAGATAGTAAGTACGAAATTAATATGAAATTAAAATATCGACATTAGGATGACTAACAGAATATCTGTATGTTAATTATAATAAAAAATCAAATGGCGCTTTATCCATTGAGGTACTAAGACGATTAACTTTAGTTCTATATTTAAAGTGCACCCAGCAAGTTGTACAGAATATATGTGATCGAAAAATTAATATCTTGATCTTAATTCGTCGCAAAAATAATCCCTCTCATTCAGATTTCAATTGTAAAACATTGATAACAAATCGCGAATATATTCTGTTTGCTCTCAGTCAACAGAAACAGAGCAATAAATGCGTAAGTAAAGTCTCCGTTTCAAATCTGGAGCTATAAAATATCAAAAAGTGAGATAACATTTATTGAAAATTCTTTTGCGTTCTATCTTCAAGTACAAGCGAAAGATAATGTGAGAAAATCTTTCGGACGGCCAAGGTTCGAAATATGAGTTACGCTTTGTTTTGATATATGCATAAGAAATTAAATATCTCGATTTCAAAGCTTCAGACAAGGAACGAATTTATTTGGAGTCATTAATCAAAGTTTACTGAAGTTTGAAGGGTTATGAGAAATAAATGCTTCGCTAACATAAATAAAAAATTTGATGTGGGCAACACATGACCTTCCTTATATAATGTAATGAATTTACTACTTTTACAGTAAAAAACATAGGTTTTTCTCATAGTAGATATTAATATTCCTTCCAAGATATTGAATTTTCGACAGTTAGTCGTCATTTTCATTGATTTAACGTCATTTTTATCGATTTGGCGAGATTTTCGTTAATTTGGCAACATTTCAAAAAGTGGCCAAGTTGGCGACATTCCGCCAAATTCGTCGCCAAAATCTCGCCAAGTGTTATGAACGAAGAAATAAGTTATTCTTACAGCAGATAAATGACTATTGGCGTTCAAATAAAAAAGTATTACTTAAAGTATCTTTTTCCATGAACGGAACGAGCTAGATCCACGAGAATGATGTCACCCAATTTATCGCATGGTATTACATATGAAAAGCGAACATGTTTCTCAATAGGAATTTTTTTTTTATTTTATATGACATTTTTATAATTTTTTTGAAAAATGTACAATATCTCGAGAACGGTTCATGTTAACGTTCTAAAATTTATGTCAATCGTTTTCTAATGAAAAATTACATAAGAAATGCCTATTTGCGTAACTTTATTAGCGGTTTTGATTTTTTCACGATTTTTTCAAAATTTCATTCGAAAATTTAGGGTGGTTCTAAACATTCGATTGCGTATAAAAACAATAGGCTTCCAGTGTTTACGGATTGTGATTTTTGTACCAAATTTTGTTCGAATCGGTCCATCTGTTCGTCAGTTATCGTCTCCACAGTCTCACTGACACACACACACACACACATACTTTCACACACACACACACACACACAGACATCACTTCAAAAATGTTTGATTCGTGATCAGGGATGCTTGAAACGTGCTCTCCCGTCGAAAACTCGAATTCGAATTTTCGACCCCGTCACAATACTTTCCTTATACATTATGTATATAAGGAAAATAATATCAATTTGATGAATTTATGTTTCATTACTATGTTACATTGTGAGTTTCAACGGGAATTAAGTACTTGTCTTATTACTAGCTATTCCAAACTTTAAAAAATAATTTTTACTTTCCTTATATACATAATGTATAAGGAAAGTATTGTGACGGGGTCGAAAATTCGAATTCGAGTTTTCGACGGGAGAGCACGTTTCAAGCATCCCTGATCGCGAATCAAACATTTTTGAAGTGATGTCTGTGTGTGTGTGTCAGTGAGTCTGTGGAGACGATAACTGACGAACGAACGGACCGATTCGAACCAAATTTGGTACAAAAATCACAATTCGTAAACACTGGAAGCCTATTATTTTTATACGCAATCGAATGTTCAGAACCCCCCTAAATTTTCAAATGAAATTTTGAAAAAATTGTCAAAAAATCAAAAGAGTTAATAAAGTTACGCAAATATATATTTCTTATGTAATTTTTCATTAGAAAACGATTGGCATAAATTTTAGAACGCTAACATGAACCCGTTCTCAAGATATTGCATATTTTTCAAAAAAATTATCAAAAAGTCATATAAAATGAAAAAAAAAATTCCTATTGAGAAACATGTTCACTTTTCATATGTAATACCATACGATAAATTGGGTGACATCATTCTCGTGGATCTAGCTCATTCCATTCAAGGAAAAAGATACTTTGAGTAATACGTTTGTAGTTGAACGCCAGTAATCATTTGTCTGCTGTAAGAATAACATATTTCTTCGTCCATAACGCTTGGCGAGATTTTGGCGACGATTTTGGCGGAATGTCGCCAACTTGGCGACTTTTTAAATGTTGCCAAATTAACGAAAATTCCGCCAAATGTATAAAAATGGCGCTAAATCAATGAAAATGACGACTAATTGTCGAAAACTCAATATCTTCGAAGGAATATTAGTATCTACTATAAGAAAAACCTATTTTTTTACTGTAAAAGTAGTAAATTCATTACATTATATAAGGAAAGTCATGTGTTTTGTTTATAAAATACATATAAATTGTGTCCTCCGAGGAGTATGCGTCACTGAAGCTAATAATGTCCCTGTTGGGCAAATTGCTCCTTTAGTAAGAGACCTTATGACCACTTGGACATTTGTCTACTAAGAAGCAAATTGTGCACAATGTCTTGATTTTGCGATAAATTAATCTTTCTTTGGTAAAACTGCAGAAAACAGTTCATCCTCGATTCAACGAACTTCAATGATATTAAAATTCGCTCAAACTAGATCAAAAAAGATCTGATGTGGGCAGGACATGACTTTCCTTGCAAATTCACTTTTTCTTTATTTCTTTAGAATTTCATTAAATTGTGTTTATTTAATTGTACAAAATAACAGCCATCATTATTTTAAAATACACTGAATTTGCACTTTTAATTTAATTTTTGTTCTCATTTGGTAACTGGGCTTATTTTTAAAAGTGGCGTAGCGAAAGTGCTAAAAAACTAAAATATCTCTAGAAGGGTTAGTCTTAGAGTAATGGAGTCAGTCTTATTCTTTTTCTCGCCAAACATTATGCATAAAATGAGAATTCAATTGATACACTTAAGCATACGTATACTTTTATTTCAGATTTTGACGATTTTTGAGGCAATTTCGTGAAAAAAAAAAGGCAGGTTTTTTTTCCAAATCGTTCCAAAATCTAATCATCACAAGGGTATCCCTCAAGTAACTTATCTACCGAATTTTGGCAAAAGTAAAACTGAAGGCAAAAGGTAGACAAAAGTAAAACTGAAGCTCCAGACTTCAAAAATACATTAATATTGAATTTAGAATCTGTGTTTGAAGCATGGAAATCTTTGAAGAATTTTCGTCACTTTTATTAGTATATTGACTTTCAAACAATCCAAACAACAGTCATTCGTGCTAGAGCAGTCCAAGGTGATATACTAAAGTCTCAAACTAGGACGGAGTCACCACTTGAAAAAAGAAGCGAGAAACAGCTGCTCCAATTTCATCCTTTAACTGTATTCCTTGGACAAGACGAAAACCAAGACTGTCTTTTCAGAAACTGCAGTCGAGATCCTGCAAAGCATTGCCTCCCATTTAGCGTTTTTTCCCCCCCAATTTGGTAACATTTTTATAAATTTGGCGACATTTTCGTCAATTTGGCAATATTTAAAAAGTCTCCAAGTTTGCGATATCCCGCCAAATTTTTCGCCAAGCATTACGGACGGGTGGAGAAATATGTTATTCATATAGTCGTTTGTTATGTTATTTCCAAGATATTGAATTTTCCGTCTTCCTTTTCATTGATGTAGCGTCAATTTTATCAATTTGGCGACATTTTAGTTAATTTAGCAGCATTTAAAAAAACTCGCTAAGTTGGCGATATGCCGCCATAATTCGCCGCCATAATTTCGCCAATCGTTACAGACGGAGAAATAGGTTATCCTTATAATAGATTCTTATATTTCTTCCAGAATATTGAATTTTCATCAATTAATCGTCATTTTTACCAATTTAGCTACATTTTTATCATTTTGGTGACATTTTTATCAATTTAGCGTCATTTTTTATCAATTTAGCGACATTTTCGTCAATTTGGCAAAAATCTTTTTAAAAAATCACACCAAGTTGGCGATATTCCGCTAATTTCGCCAAGCATTACCGAGAGATAGATAGATAAACAGACAGATAAATCAAGGTGTTCATATTATAAATATCTGCGTTGTTATCTGGCAGGTGGTGTTGCCCGCTCTTTCCTCACAAAACTGGTCATTATTCCCTAATAAATTATAACATGGCTACAAATGTATCCCAAATTTTTGTACTAACTTAATTGTTAAATTCAGATAGAGGAGTTACAAGAAGTATGTTTTTGCCTAAATGTTTAATCCACGGTAAATATAATTCGCTTTTTCATACTGCTGTCTTAAGGATCCTCTCTTTAAATTTAAAATGCAAAATACCACATCTATCAGGGAATGGCATTGTGTTCACAGCAGATAAATAAAAACAGGTCAGTAAATTTTACGAGAGTTGCCGTTTCAAATCTGGAGCCGAGATCAAAGTTTATTGGAAGTGGGTTCGAATTTATTAGACATTCCTTTATATTTTATCTGAAGTACCAACAAAAAATAATCTTGGCAAGAGAAATGTGAATAAATTTTTCAGGACGGCTCAGATCCGTGATATGAATTCCCTTTCATTCTGATATATGCGCGAGAAATGAAATATATAGATTTTATAACTTCAGAAAAAATATTCTGTTTCAAATCCGTAATCAAAGATGGCGGAGCTGGATGGTAGTAGAAAGTTATCTGAAAATAAATAAGTGGAAAATTTGAATTTAAAAAAAAAATTTTTTTATTACAAGAGTTCTACACAGGGAGTTAGAAAGAAGGAGAAAAAAATCTTGCTTAGGAACAGCTTAAAAATAGAGAATTATATCATAGATAATTATATCTTATTTGAGAATTATTTCATAGGTGTCTTTTAGCAAAGTCCCATCTATGTTCTCATTCTACACAGCAAGTAAGCATAGTGCTTAGTATATGTATTTTTAAAAATATTTTAAAAATTAAAATATCCCTAATTATGAATAGAAGTAATAAGTACATTTTACTAGTTGTAGAACAGAGTACCTTTGATAACAGTTAAACCAGCTTTTAACCAGCGGTCACTTTTATAGCACATATATTGGCATCAAAATCTCGAATTCGAAAATTGTCGTGTAAACAATACTTTTTCTATATTATATTACATAGTGCTATATTACAAAGTAATAAAGTATACTATCCTTCTGAATATAATTGACGGCAGCTCCGTCGTATCCCGTCCTATGTCCCACTTTGTGCCCCCCCCGCTTCGTGACGCCATGCCACGCAGATATGTTACGGATACCGATTGCTCAAATCTGACCAAAGTAATTTCAATCGAAATATCCCTGTCCAGCATACATCTCAGCAAAAATCCAACGTAATAAAATGAAATATCGCTAGATAAAGACCTAACTGACGAATTCTTGAAATATAATTCGTTTCTGGATGCTACTGCTTTAAAAATAGTTTCTTTAAATTTCAGATGCAAAGTATTGAAACAAGCTGGGGGAATGAACAACAATATTTTGCTTCAAATAAATAAACAGATCAGTAACTTTCGCGAAAGTTTTCGTTCGAAATTTGCTATAAAAAAAGAAAAGCGTCAAATTTATTGGAAATTCCTTTCTGTTTTATTCCGAGCACTAGTAGAAAATAATCTCGGCAAGAAAAATGTGAACGACTATTTTGAGCGGCCCAGATTTGAAATATATAAGTTCCGTCCTTTTCATTTTGATGTCAGGAAGGAAATATATAGATTTTTAAAATTTCAGAGGAAATACAGTATATCAAATCTGTGTCCAAAATTTTCTTGAGTTTTAATGGCAATAGAAATTGCTCTGTGAAAAATGAAAATAATTACACATTTACATTTCATAAATTTCTGCTTGATTACGAGAGAACTATAAAATTATCGATTTTGGGGGAAATGAAACACATGTGTTTATTTATATGTCCTATTTATGTGTCCATTAGGAATGCTACCAATTTTTTATATAATTGATTTCATTCTTCTGATTTGAGTTTTGAGGGAGAGGGAAAAGAGAAGGAAATAGGGAGAGAGAAATAAAAGGCGAGCAGAGAGAGAGAGAGAGAGAGAGAGAGAGAGAGAGAGAGAGAGAGAGAGGGATAGAGGAGAGCGGGGGAAGAGCAGAGAGAGGTGAAAGAGCAGAGAGAGGCGAAAGAGCAGAGAGAGGTGAAAGAGCAGCTTGCTTATTTATATGTCCTATTTATGTGTCCATTAGGAATGCTACCAATTTTTTATATAATTGATTTCATTCTTCTGATTTGAGTTTTGAGGGAGAGGGGAAAGAGAAGGAAATAGGGAGAGAGAAATAAAAGGCGAGCAGAGAGAGAGAGAGAGCATAAAGAGAGGGATAGAGGAGAGCGGGGGAAAGAGCAGAGAGAGGTGAAAGAGCAGAGAGAGGTGAAAGAGCAGAGAGAGGCGAAAGAGCAGAGAGAGGCGAAAGAGCAGAGAGAGGCGAAAGAGCAGAGAGACGAAAGATCAGATAGAGGCGAAAGCGCAGAGAGAGGGGGAAGAGCAGAGAGTTGGAGAGAGATCGTCACATGAATTGATTTCATTTGTTACATGCAGTGGCTTACATGAAGGAGAGATTGCCATAACTATTTCATTAGTTCTCGATCGGGTCCAAAGAGGAAAACGTAATCTAACACTTAAAACCTCTTTTTTAGGCCTAATGATTATTTGTGTCTAATGATTAATAGTGATTAATTGTGGAGAAAAGTAATAAAAAATTTGAATTTTTTTTTAGGTAATAAGAGAGAAAAATGAGATGGAGCCAAATACAATTCAATGTTCAACTGCGTATATAAATAAAATGTTAAGTTTTTATAAATTCATCTACTAAAGAGGATAGGAAAATCCAAGGTCGATAAATATTTACAGGTGGTACAAGAACTAGATTGAAATTTCTGTTAATTGGTTCTTTTTTTTCGATCCAGACCATCCGACCTACCTGAAGGTTTGGACAGCGGGACAGTGTCTCCCAATTTAGACCATAATCCAGTGGGGACGACATACACAAGGACAAAACCCTCTTTCCCCTGCCACCAACAACTAGGAAAGACTTTCGAACCCACAGATTTAACGTTCCCATACTCCGCGTAAACATGGGAATAGTTTGGGGAGAGCCATGAATCGAACTACTAGGGTTCCCAGAGTACAATCCCAGTGTCTTAACCACTGGGCTATTCTTCCCTCGTTACATGGTTCGAATTTGTTAACTAGAACGAATTTCCTGACGTTTCCCGGACCCTAATAAAAACCTTCTACTAAAATAATGAAGGTACAGTTAACAGAACTCAATTTTCAAGTCTTCTGTTTTGAACCAAAATCATTCCTTTGCTCTGCTTTTCACTGCTCATCTATGCCAATTATATCACGGACACACTGTTTAAAGTTTTATGATTAAAGTATCTATTTTAATTCATATAATTCCAAATCATATATATTTCCTACGCCAAACATGTTATTATGGTTAGTTACTTTAGCTAATAGAAAGCACGCAAAAAATCCTAAACTGACGTGCGTAATGGTCTCAACAGTCACCGTGAAATTGTCTTCACTCCTTTTAATTTTGATCGGATTAAGAGTAGTTTTTTCGGTGTGTGCATTTAAAAATCAATCACATCTTCAAAAACTCTACAGGAAACAAACATGTTTTCAGAAAACATTCAAAAAATTTGAAAAATTATGCTGCGAATTTCGTTCATGTTTCAGACAGCAAGTTTTCTTGCTGCTAGTGCAACTACAGGCTATTATGTGGTGGAAAATGAAAAGCAACGACCCACGAATACTGGTTGCTGCAGTAGAAACATTAACCTCTTTCTTTGAAATTCCAGCAAAAATATGAAAAAAATCTGATGTGGGCAACATATGACTTTCCTTATATAATGTAATGAATTTACTACTTTTACAGTAAAAAAAATAGGTTTTTCTTATAGTAGATACTAATATTCTTTCCAAGATATTGAATTTTCGACAATTAGTCGTCATTTTCATTGATTTAGAGTCATTTTTATCCATTTGGCGAGATTTTCGTTAATTTGGCAACATTTCAAAAAGTCGCCAAGTTGGCGACATTCTGCCAAATTTGTCGCCAAAATCTTGCCAAGCGTTATGGATGAAGAAATATGTTATTCTTACAGCAGACAAATGACTATTGGCGTTCAAATACAAAAGTATTACTCAAAGTATCTTTTTCCATGAATGGAACGAGCTAGATCCACGAGAATGATATCATCCAATTAATCGTATGGTATTGCATATGAAAAGTGAACATGTTTCTCAATAGAAAATATTTCTTTTTTATTTTATATGACTTTTTGATAATTTTTTTAAAAAATGTGCAATATCTCGAGAACGGTTTGTGTTAGCGTTCTAAAATTTATGCCAATCGTTTTCTAATGAAAAATTACATAAGAAATGTCTATTTGCGTAACTTTATTAGTGGTTTTGATTTTTTGACGATTTTTTCAAAATTTTATTCGAAAATTTAGGGAGGTTCTGAACATTCGATTGCGTATAAAAACAATAGGCTTCCAGTGTTTATGGATTGTGATTTTTGTACCAAATTTGGTTTGAATCGGTCCATTCGTTCATCAGTTATCGTCTCCACAGTCTCACTGACACACACACACACACACACACACACACACATACTTTCACACACACACACACACAGACAGACATCACTTCAAAAATGTTTGATTCGTGATCAGGGATGCTTGAAACGTGCTCTCCCGTCGAAAACTCAAATTCGAATTTTTGACCCCGTCACAATACTTTCCTTATACATTATGTATATAAGGAAAATAATAAGCTGCTAATACATTGTATTTGTTTAAACAAAATAGAAACAGATCGGGAAGTTCTGGGAAAGTCTGTTTCAAAACTCCGGAGCTGTAAAATACCAAAAAAGAATCCCATTTATTGGAAATATCTTCCTATTTTAAATCGGGTACCGACGGAAAATAATCTCGCTAGGAAAAATGTGAACACATCTTTGGAACGGTTCTCATTTGAAATATGAGTTTTCTTTCATTCTGATGTAAGTGTGAGGAATGAAATGTCTAGATTTAAAACTGAAAATACATTACATCTGAATTCTGTGATAAAAGTTGGATCTTCTGTGATAAAAGTTTGGAATTAACTACATTTGAATTCTATGATAAAAGTTTAAATGAGCTTGATGGCAGTTGAAAGTGCTCCATATTAACGATCGGCTACGGCCAGGTCCGGCCTCGAATCGCTTTCATTTATGGCCCACTAACAGAACATGATTTTAGTCTTAAGAGAAGTATCGAAAAACATTATAAATATAAAACGTCTTCAATAAGCTTAAAGTTGGCGTTCATATTCTATAGATGGTTCCACTTATATCACAATCTTTAATAGAAAGAAAAAAATCGAAAATGTTTGGAAACACGTCTGAAAAATTACATTATATACACAATAAAAACATTATATACACAATAAAATACATTATATACACAATATAAAGACTACACTTTTAAGTAGTAAAAAGTATTTTTCAATATCACACAATTTAAGACGATTTTGTAAAATTCGATTGTTGTGTTTTTGTCAGAGAATGTAAGACGATTTGCAAAAAAGTATTATTTTAACGTCCTTATATGGTGCTATATTATAAAAAAGATGTTACTACTTATAAGTGTAGTCTTTACTGAAAAAAAAAGTTTATATTTCTCGGATTTAGCACACAAGTTATTCTAGTAAATTATTTAGTAAAAATTCTTTTAAAATTTATTACTTTCAAATTGGCAGCAATTTAGTGAGCTAGATTACAACGTAAAATGCAGTGCAAATAAAGTTAAGTAAGCAGACATGCATTTCGAAACTGTTTGTTCCTTCTTCATTTTTTGAATTTCCACATTTGTGAACCTCTCCTGAAATATTCATAAATACATTCCTAGGAACCCGGTTAATTTTGAAATACAAATGTGTAAATTTAACATTTAATAGAAATATATCTTAAACATTTCACTGTGTTATTAACTCATAATCATTGAACTTTGAGTTGTGCTACTTTTTTTTGTGATGTGCAATATGTAAAAGAACAGACCATTTTAGATCACTACCAAGTGGTTAATTAACTCTAGGTGAGGTCCAGTGAATTTCATTCGTAACAGCGCTATTGAGGTTCATCTTGGGACTGAAAGACGCGGGTCCAATGTCTGTTGTGACTGTTATTTCCTAGTCCGTATAAGACAGATACAACCAATGAAATGAATTAAAATGTTTTAAAGTTTTTCTTTTTAATGTTTAAAGGGGACAAACAAAATTTCCTCAAGGTTTCTACACGGACAAACAAAAAACTCAAGTCTTTCTGAAGCATTTTAATGACACTGCACCTGGACTGATTAAAATGCCTTATAATAAGACGGAAGTAATATATTTTTGTTATTCCACTGTGTACAGGGCGATTCGAAACTCGCTCTATAAACTTTAATGGGTGATGGGAATTAACAAAACAAATATTTTTTATTAATGAATAAATGTCCGCTGACGCCACCCTTTGACACAAGAGGGTGTTGTAGGACAACGCGACTATTGGCTATTTTTCGCCATTCACATTTATAACGCGAACTTCGTACGTGTAACAAGGAGCATTTCATGAATGCTGAGGTGGCCAACATACATCTGGCGTATGGAGATGCTAATGTAAACGGAAGTGCTGCTGTAAGATCATTTTTCAATCTTACAGCAGCTCCTATTGGCAGTCCCGTACGTAAGACGCATGTCGGTCGTACTATCTAGATCGTCCGACCGTCCCGAAGTAAGATATTTGTTTGTATTCTCGGGAGGTTTGGATGCTTATTAAATTAAGATGTGGTGTCGGTTTGGGTTAAACCACTGACAGGAAGCAAATTGGAACTTTAAACAATATTTATTATATCAGAAAACAACAGGCTAGTGATAAAATCTATATTAATAACATTTATAGCGGAATAGTACATTTTTAAGGGAATTAGCAAGTAACTCAGAATCGCTCTCGGTAGGGTGTGACAATTGAGAACACTCCTAGAGGAAGGAAAATAGAGAGAGTACACATACACATTCTAATATACGATAATTACAAGTAACTTTCATAATACACTTAAATAACATATGATATTTTAGAACAATAATTTCATACTTATGGACAATTATTAATTACTTAAATCCACAGATCTGTTTGGGGTTGATCGACACTCCATTTCTTTAGAAGGAAAAATGAATATAAAACAAAAATTTACCTTCCTCTCTTTACAACACATGTTAATTTAACAATCCTGGATTGTAGAAAGGAAAATCCGGATGGACTGTCGGAACTTCAAACAGCACAGATCTTGAGGAGCGAAATCGAGAACAATCGGGAACCTGGGGATGCAACACTAATCTGATAGAATCCGACATCTCGGCTAGCCACGAAGAATTTTTCACACACTAGGAACGAAGAAACAGAGTTTTATGGCACAACAGGTACTCGAGAAATAACAGGAACTTCGTTGCATTTCTAGAACACCCAACGGCGTTTGTGACAGGACGGAATCGAAAACTTCTTAAATACTTCAACAACATTTTAACGACAATCAGTTCAGAAATCAAAAGTCCCGAAAAAGGTTCAGGCATGATAATCACTGTAGATAAGCTTCACTTTGCTTTTAATAGCGTTTCAAGACCGATACATGGGAAGAGCTCCTCTATTCCACCAGAACAAAATTCCATTTCTTCACAAGCAAGGCTATGCATTTCTACGAGAACGAAGATCATATCTTCGCCTGAGCCATACCGGCCCCCAAAGCACTCCTTCTCCCTAAGACATTATACTCTCTGGAATACAATCCATTTATATTCGATTATAATACATTTCATTCTAAAATCCGGTTTTCCGATCGAGAACCCAAACTCACGCTACTTCTCGTTCCCCGTTATAACATCTCTCTACCGCCAAAACATTATTTAAAAGGCCCAAACCCGACAAGGCAGAAACCTAGCAACAGAAAAAGCGAATACAAATTATTTTATTATTTTTATTCTCGAACATAAACAAATTCGCAATTTAAAATTCGCTTCCCTCAAACGTCAATGGGATGGAAATCAATCGAAAGGGCATTTACATGATACAATTAATACTCTCTCTCAAACATAATTAAAACAATACTTTAATTTAAACACAATTACAGCACATGGGTGTGAAAACTTTATCACAAAGACTAAAAGTGTTGCTGAAAGACGGCTCAATCTTACAGCAGCTTTTCGGTTCCTATTGGCAGTCCCATACGCAAGATGTGTATCGGTCGTATTATCCAGATAGTCCGACCTTCCAGAAGTAAGATATCTGTTTGTATTCACGGGATTTTTGTGTTCCCATTCAATTAAGACTAGAAGTGTTTCTATAAGATTATCGGCTCAATCTTACAACAGCTTTTAGGTTCCTATTGGCAGTCCTATGCGCAAGATGTATGTCGGTCGTACTATCCAGATCGTTCGACCTTCCCGAAGTAAGATATCTCTTTGCATTCACGGGAGGTTTGGATACCCATTCAATTAAGACCAGAAGTGTTGCTGAAATACTATAGGCTCAATCTTACAGCAGTTCTTTCGGTTCCTATTGGCAGTCCCATACACAAGATGTATGTCGGTGATACTATCCAGATCGTCCGACCTTCCCGAAGTAAGATATATATTTGTATTCTTGGGAGGTTTGTGTGCCCATTCAATTAAGACCAGAAGTGTTGCTATAAGATTATCGGCTCAATCTTGTACTATCCAGATCGTCCGACCTTCCCGAAGTAAGATATCTGTTTGTATTCACTGGAGGTTTGGGTGCCCATTCAATTAAGACCAGAAGTGTTGCTATAAGATTATCGGCTCAATCTTACAGCAGCTTTTCGGCTCCTATTGGCAGTCCCATACGCAAGATGTATGTCGGTCGTGCTATCCAGATTGTCCGACCTTCCCGAATTAAGATATCTGTTTGTATTCACTGGAGGTTTGGGTGCCCATTCAATTAAGACCAGAAGTGTTGCTATAAGATTATCGGCTCAATCTTACAGCAGCTTTTCGGCTCCTATTGGCAGTCCCATACGCAAGATGTATGTCGGTCGTACTATCCAGATTGTCCGACCTTCCCGAAGTAGGATATCTGTTTGTATGTCCAGGCGGTTTGAATGCCTACCCAATTAAGACCGGAAACCTATAGAAGTGGTAACCACAGGAACCGTACCATCTTTCTTCTAATCCATCGCCTCTCGGATAGACTTTTGAAACTACAGATTTATCGTGCCCGTACTCCTAGTAGAAGTAGTTGTGATCGGCGTCTATAATCGAACATGGAACTACGGCGACTTTTCTGTTATAACCTTTATCTCAGCCCAGAAGCATGTCAAGTACGTCACCAATTATTGAAATTTTCCATTTTATACGAAGTCCGCGTTACGAATGACGTAGCCGGAAAGTACTCAATTTTCGAGTCGCCATACAGTGCCCTCTAGCGCTAAAGTGTGACATCTGCGAACGTATATTCATAAATGAAAAATGTTTATTTTAGTCTTCCCTATATCCTATTGAAATTTGTAGAGTTTTGAATCACCCTGTATATCCTAGATGAGATGGTATGGAAGCAATCTGTTTCGTAAAGATTCATATCCTTAATGAAATCAATTATTTTTAACTGACATTGTTCACGTATTTATACGCGCAAGAAATTTTTTCTCATTAGAAGTTATGTTCCTGAGTGCACTTTGTTTTAGCTATCTCGAAATTACTCGAGTTTCAAACTTTTCCACGAAATTAATTGAGTTTCCCGTATGGAATATTAATATAAAAGCAAAAAAGAGTGTGGGTAAACAAGTAGTTGTTATGAAAAATAAGTAAAAAAGTAGAAAAAACAGGATATTTCTTTCCATAATACTTACCACTTTTTTAATCAAAATTACGATAAGGTAATTTTTAGAAAAATATTTGTATTGCTCTTTTACTTTTGTATATGCAATCTAATATCAAAAATTTATTTCTCAAGTGCGAGACCCAGTCTGTAATATCACATGTAGTTAATTGAGCAGAAAACTTGATGTCAGCAATTTTTCCTTAACATCAAACTTTAATTTTTCTTTCCACTGAGCGGGGAGTCAGAAATTTTAATCGATCTAAGAAAGTTTTACGTTTTGATGGATTTTGCAGCAAAGTGCCTCTGCCGAAAGAGCTATGGAATTTATAGCTTAAAAATATTTAAGTAAATTTAATTTCTTGTCAAGGTTAAACTTTTTTTTTACTTTATGAAAGTTTGCTCAAACTTCTGCCAAAAGTAAATTGAAAAAAAAATTTGATGTGGGCAGCACATGACTTCCGCTGCGCAATGATTTTACTACTTTCACAAGGAAATAAGGGTGAACGACATCCATGGCATAATGTATTTGGCATTGAATTAATAGGTAAATTGAATTTACATGTAAATTGAATTAACACGTAAATTGAAATTGGACGTTTTTGGCAACTTATGCTTGCAAACAGAATGACTTATTCATGCGTGAAAACCCTCATTAAAATGCAATTGAAATTTAATTAATATACTGCAAAATCACTAATGGCGAATTGTTGGGCATCAAAATATAAAGCTATCGTAAAAAATATCTTCACTCATGAATGGAAAGAACTAGATTCACGGGAATGACAATATATTTATTGCATAATATTGCATGTGGAAAGTGAACATATTGGATGATACTCACTACATTTTTAATTTTATGAATTTTTTTTTTATAAATTTATTTGAAAAACTTGCAATATTTCAAGAACAGTTAGTGCTAGCATTCTACAGTTTACGTTATTCTTTTCCTAACGAAACATTACGTTTGAAATAATTATCTGTCTAACAGTATTGAAGGTTCTGATTTTTAAATGATTTTTTAAAAATTCATCCGCAAATTCTGCAATATCTCAAAAACAACGTTTTATTATCGCATTCAAAAGTTTGTATCATTTGTTTTCTAATCAAAAATAAGCATAAAATGATCATTCATTAATCATTATTGAAGGTTCTAATTTTCTAATGATTTTGTCAAAGGTACATTTGAAAATGGGGAGGGGGGGGGAGGGATCTTTTAAAACATTCGATTGCGTCGAAAACCAATAGGATTACAAGTATTCCCTGTTTATAATAATCGTACTAAATTACTTTTGAAATGCTTCATTTTTTCTTGAGATATCGCTTATACAGAATCATGGACACACGTGTATACTCACACACACACAACCAGACATCACCTCAAAAACATTCGATTCGAGTTCAGGAATGCTTAAAACGTGCTCTTTCATCAAAAACTCGAATTTAAATTTTCGTCCCCGACACAATACTCCCCCCGCTCTCTCTCTTTATGTATATATATATATTTAATCAATTCTCTAGTTTGATTATATTTAAATCAGTTTTAAAATAGTCTTTGAAAGTGAAATAAAATAAACGTTAGTTTAGTTTGAAAAAGTACCCTGTGTATTTATTGGTGTTTCAGTTTTGGCTTATGTTCTACATTTTATCAGATTGTATTTATGGAGTAGGAATTGCTGGTCAGTTGGTATAGTTTTAGAAATTACAATTACGCTACATGGGCGGAGTGAAAGAGTTATTGAAGCAAGATATGGGATTTTAAGAGTATCATAAAATATAATATCAAGGAGCGGAGCTCCAATTGGCGTATTAATCCTACGTAGCATGTGTGACGAAGAGGTCACTAAGCGAGCTCCGGCGGCTGGTGAACGGCAGCAAACAAGAGAAAAAATGACTAAAATAATCGGGTCTTCAATACTGTTGAATAAATAATCATTTCAGAAGTAATTCTTCTTTTTATAACGAATGACCAGCAGTTTAGCCGTGTAAACTGTATCTAGTTGTACTCGAGTTATAGCTGAAAGAATGTTAGAACAAAAAATTCGGCGATTTATGAATTCGTTTCAAATCCAAGATTTAAAATTTTCTCATTACTTATAGGTCAAGGCCCACTTGCATGGAAAAGTTTCAAGTTTTTATCTTCAGCAGTTTGGGTTGTGTCATTCCATCCCTCAGTCAGTCTGCCTGTCTCACGCTCAGCTGTATGATATAGATTGGCACATTATTCCAAAACTTATTTAAACCATTATTTTTCAAAACTTTTGTCGCTCTTCGATATAAAATATATACATTTTGATAGCCAAAATGTCTCGAAATATGATTTCATCTAGAATGATTTCTCGTATTCCGTGATCTCCAATACGTTGACAGTTAACGAAGCTGAACGGGTTGAATGTCAGCGAGTTTTCTTTGAAAGATGGAATTCCATTTTTTATCCGAGTCTCTTCTGACACCGAGAGGCAGACGATTACTATCAAAATCTATATATCGATAGCATATTACCTCTCAACGGGTAAGTTTTAGTTTAAAAAAATTTTTTTTTTATCATCTTGATATAATATTAGGGAACCTGGAATTGGAAATTTCAATGGAAAATGATATTGTTAATTAGGCTAGAAAATGTAAACATTTTAAATTTAAATCAAGTAAAATTTTGGAATATTCGATAAATAAACCAATATAATAAGATGTCACTTCCTTCACATACTTACACTTCTGTGATCCGTTGATCTTGCTCCCATAGAAGTAAGTTTCACTTAAAAAAAAAACTGAAAATATGTCTGTGTGTTTGTTTGTTTACCTCATTATCACGAGATAATGGCTGCACCGAATTTCATGGAATTTTGTGGGTAGCCTTGGACTAGTCCCCTTTAAAATTCAGTTCATATATCGAGATTCTAGGACCGGGGTTGTCAAAATATTAATATAAAAGCACACTTAAACTTTCATAGAAATACCATTATGCAGACGATATATTTTTCCGTAAATTTAGTCGAAGAAAATTATATCAAATATGTTCAAACAACAGAAGGTTTTTATCAATTTTTTCCGATTTAAATCAGAGAAATGGATATAAAAATAAATATTATAAATGGGCATTATTTCATTTTTGACTGTATTATATCGATTACAGCTTTCGACTTTAAAAATTACGGGAATGATTGATATTTTTAATTTCTTGCATCATCTGTTTTATTTTGGTAAATATTTTTCTGATTCATATATTGTGTTCAGCCGCAATTGTTGAAACAGAATAAAAGTAGTACGGGTGTATTTTCTGACACCATTTCAGCGGTTTTTTTTGCATATATGGATTCAAAATTTTATGTATATATATTGTAAATTTGTTTACCAACGGAATCCGGACGTTTTGTTCTTCAGATCTGCCCCTGAAGATAATTTTGTATGGCTAGAACAGAGATTCTTATACTTCTGTGTAAGAGAATTAAAATAAGTATTTTAATAGAATGTTTTGAATAACAATTCCATTTAGAATACTACAGGAATTTGCACATGATTTAAATCACAAGGTCGCGTTCTTACTAGTCCTACAGAAGAAGGAAAGAAGGTTTTCTCCCCATTGAAACTGATTAATGTGTTGACCAGTTGATTAGTGTTTATTCTTTACGAAGATTTTATTTTATGAGTTTTTATTACAACAGTGTTTTGGAAAATTTTATAGTCTATAACTGAAAAATTTCTTAAGACACAGTCAAACATCAAAGCATTTTAGACCGTAAAATATTTCTAAAATACACTCTGTTGCGAAGAAATATATGCACCCATAAGGAATTAAGCTACAGCCTGAAAGCTAGGCATGTGTGTATCGTATGAGGAGATATGCAAATTATCAGAATCTGGGAGCTGAAAACTTTTTTTTTAAGAAATGATGGCAACAAGATGATGACAATTTAGTAAGTGGTAAATCCTCCCCTGACAGCTATACGAAGCAATAGTCAGTGCGGCATAGCTGTTATATGGTAAATATGTAACATTGTAAATTTTGGAGGGATCGCAACCTGTAAAGATCGTCACTGTATTACTTTTACAATAAATATATGTGGGATTGTGGCAACCAGGACAGTAGAGGACAGCGCCACCTACAGATGAGAGACTATATAAAGAAGTCGACGCTAGATAGACGAGGACACTGAAATTGTGGACATTTTCGATGAATTCACTGCTCTGGGACACCAAGTCAACAGAATCACGCAGTTTTTTAATAGATCTACCAGAACTCCGTTGCCGATATTCCTGGTCGCCTTCCCACATAATGGGAACGCCCAAAAATTCGTTGAAATTGATAATTTGATGCATATGAAAATTAAGATATCTAACTTTAAACCCTCCGCTATCAAAATTTGCTACAACTGTCAGCGGCACGGGCATTCTTCGGAATGCTGTAGCTTCCCCAGCAGATGCTTGAAGTGTGCAAAGATGCATCACACGCGTGAATGCAAGCTGCCAAGGGAATCCCCCGCGGTATGCTGCAATTGCCGTGGAGATCATCCTGCTAACTTCCGACAATGTCCGGCTAACCCGGCCAATAAACCCAAAAGAAACAAAAATCTTAAAATCGCTAATAAGTCCAAAACTAACCCCCCCCCCCAGAAGCCTAAATTGACTTCTGTGGAGGAGACTGTTAATGAAATCCAAGTGACCGAAACTGAATGCACTAGTAAGTACACTGAACAGAATAGAATCCCCTCCTACGCAGCTGCGGCAGGAAAAAGGAAATACAACAGACCCCCCCCCCCCGCACGGGGCAAGCTGAGGGAGAATCGCCGAAAATCCAAGACTACTTTAAACTTTTTGAAGAGATAAAACAACTCGTTGAAAATATCAAATTAGAAAAAATCCTAAACTTTTTGGAGCTTCTAAAAACTAACATTCCTAAGGCTAAAAATCCCATGGAAAGTATTTCTATACTTCTTTCTGCTATTCAGACACTATGGCCCTAGGGTCCTCTTGTCTGGTTTCTAATGTTTGAAATTATTTTTGTTACCATCTCTTCCTCCTTGTACCGGGTTCTCAAGTATTCTATCAATACCATGTAGCACTATTACCCATATCAACTTTTGCACCTGCAAGTATTTTAATGGATTATTGATGACTAACAACTAGGAGATACAGCACTCAGTGCTAGGCGCTCCGATTAAGTGGCCACACACAAGACAGATAGACGAGGAGGAACGAGGGAGAAGTTGATTAAGGAGGTCACTCAGACGAGCGAGAGGCTGGGAGCCAGAATCCAATCAGACGAGATGCGTTAATCGCTTAGACGCTATTGACTGCTTAGATGAAAGCAAGACTGAGACGAAAGTAAGACTCAAGGTCGAAGTATAGGTGCTGAAAAGGAGCGTGCAAAGACGATTGCTCGTGACGTTCGATATCTTCAACTTGTAAATAGATGTAAATACGTAAATAGTATGTATAACCGAATGTCTTAAGTAAAGGTATGTGGTTGTGCAGAGTGGAGTCAACTTTTATCAACTTCTCACCTGACAAACTCACATATATGTTTCCCCTGAACGACACCTGCAAAGGAAGTCAGAACAACGCTTCTTCGACTTGGTCAACGGAGGCGTCTTAATTACAGAGGGGCTCACAGTGGGGCGCCTTGGAAAGAGGTGACCTCTTGACCGCCACTGGTCGCACGTGCGCCCGGGTGCTTGAGAATTCTGGGCCAGCTGGTACTTATTAATTCTTGGGTATTGACCAACCCTCCGAGATGACAGTACCCAATAAAAGATATGTAACCCTATGCCGTCCAATAAAAATATACAGGGTCTACAGTGTCAGGCCAATTACAACAAGCGGCATAGTTTTGTAGGAGGCAACAATTTTCAGATGTTCGAGAGAGAGTCAGATTTTGAGAGAAGTCAGTACACTTGATATTTTGAATTCGAGGAGAGAAGTCTCCTAAAACATCCAACTCCTTTTTACATACATTTTGATGACACGATTTTCACGCTCTCTCTCAACATTTGATTAGCCTTCATATTTGAGATAATTGTTTCTTATGTAAATTATTTTAATGGTATTTTAAGGCAGTATATGTTTGGATACGAATTAACTTTAATCTTACTGGAATTTAATCGTGATGTAATTTAATTATATGATTTAAATATGTGTAATTTTGAGTGACGTTCTTGTGGAACGGAACAATATTATTGCAATGAGATTTGATGTAAAATACCAATAAGGTTGTGTTAATTAGAATAACTTTGTGGAGATGGCATTGAGAGTAATCATGTTTAAGTTAGAATGCCAATGGAATATTTTCTTATTATTTTAATCATTTATAAATAAATTTGTTATTGTTTTATATTATATTCGCTGTCCTCATTTTCCATTGATATTCTATTAATTGATTTACATGTGTTTATGTTCGACACGACCAATGTCGAAGTTTACGTTAATGGGGAGAATTAATAATATTTGCGTCCTGACTGGGCGTGTGGCTGAGATCCACGCATCAATAAGGTTATGACTTTACTCAAGATTCAGCATACTTATTTCAGAACCTTCAACATACACCTAAGCTATATTTCTTACCATGTTTACCAAGGGACGCACTGGAGTATTAAATGCCAAACAAAACATCAAACATGGTAATTTAATTTTACATTTGCTTAATTAAATATTTCATTCAAATGTTTGTTTTTCTGAAATATTTATCTTGATAGTTCTTCCTAAAACATTCACAATCCTACTTCATGTCATATTTAAGCTACATGACCTAAATCCAAATTTTCCATATAGTGTAGGAAGCAGAAAAAGATGGAAAGTCAGCATTTTTCTATCTTTGCGCATTAATAATTTTCTATCGTTTTTGATTTTTCTGACGAGGAATGCCGATCAAAAATTGAAATCAATCGATATCATGGAAGTTTTTTTTTTTATTTCTGCCAGTTTAATATCGTCTTTGAAAAGAGATGCAGTTTGTTGCTTAAATAGTGTGCTTCGTTTTCTTTTATTTATTTTCATTTGGAAAATCGAGATATTTTTTATATATGGGTAAAAGTTCAGAATGTTTTTCAAACTTTGAAAAATAAAATGATTCTTATATAAACGGGACTCATCACTGGGATTTCCTCACTGGAATATTTTTATTTATTGGTAAAAATTCAGAATGTTTTTTAAACTTTAAAAAATAAAATGATTCTTATATAAACGGGACGTATCACTGGGATTTTTTCACTGGAATTTTTTTATATATGGGCAAAAGTTCAGAATGGGTTTTAAACTTTGAAAAAGTAAAATGATTCTTATACATACTGGACTCATCACTGTTTTTTTCACTGGAATTATTTTATACACTCTTTTTCAAATTTCGCATGCAAATTCCTTTATACCAAGTATGCAAATGATTAAATTTGCTAGGCCGATGAGTGTTAACTTCGGTCATAGCGCGCGTTTCAACTACGCAACTAGCATCCTATAAAACAGGCTAAAAATGTGGACGGTTTATCTTTGCTCGTTATCGGCGTTGCAGTTTCGTGGAGAGACAACCAATAATGCCGTTACGACGTTGTCGAAGACCTTATAAGCAATTAGACGAGTTCGAACTTGGTCGTATAGTCGGGATGCGTGACGCTGCCTGGTCATACCGAGCAATAGGTCGCCACCTGCACCGACCGGACACTGCTGTGCAAAGGTGCTGGCAGCAATGATTGCTGCAAGGAACTCATCGGCGGAATAAAGGCTCTGGCAGGCCAAGGTGTACGAATGCGAGGTAAGATCGGATGCCTGTGTGACAGGCCCAAACTGGCACAACGACATCAATGTAGGCAATCCAACGTGCTACAGCCTTTTCCATACCACTCCTGGTACCTCCCACCATCTCACGGCGCTTGAATGAGGTGTGGTTACGCTCACGGCGGCCTTTTCTTCCCATTACCCCACAATATTGACAGAGTCGTTTTGAGTGGTGTCATAGCCGAGCATCATGCCTTCCAGCAGACTGGCGACTGGTATCGCATAGTGTTGAGCGATAAGTCAAGCTTCAGTCTTTCAGCAGATGACCATTGGGTACATGTGTGGAGGCGCCAGGGCCAGCGGTCCCAATTAGCCTTTGTTTTACGCAGGCACACAGCCATTACCCCTGGTGTGGGGTGTTATCTCTTACGTCAGCAGGTCGTCCCAAGTTATCCTGCGTACAACTTTAACAACTCAACGATATGTTGATAAAATTCTGCGGTCGTTTGCGTTACCTTTCATGGCATGTCATTCTGGGGCCATTTCCCAACAAGATAATGCCATGCGATATATGGCTCGCATATCTGTGGACTGTCTTCATGCTGTTGATACTGTTCCTTGGTCAGAAAGGTCACCAGACCTTTCGCCAATCGAGCATATATGGGATATGCTAGGTAGTCAAATCCTGGCACCCCGAAATGTAGCAAATCTGGAGCAACAATTGAGGAATGCCTGGCAGAATGTATCGCAGGATGACATTAGGAAACTTTATCACTCCTTACCTAAACGTATACAAGCATACATTGCCGCCAAGGGGGGGTTCACCAATTACTGGTTTGAAAATTCAATGTGCAATTGCTAACCATTGATCGGTCCTGCGGCCTTGATTTTGTAATTATTTCTTACCTGTGTATGAGCTGTAGGCATATTTAATTTCAATAAAAATAATAACTTTCTTCATGGTGCTTGTTTTTTTTTTTTTTTTTTGCAAAAGAGTGTATATGGGTAAAAGTTCAGAATGTTTTTTAAACTTTGAAAAATAAAATGATTCTTATATTAACGGGACTCATCACAGGAATTTGACCAAAATCACAAAAAAATGTCAATTTTTTACAGTCAAAATGTAACTAATTTAAAATGACCTGACAAAATATATGTAAACAGTGCATTAGAATTTCCTTTTGAAGTATTGACTATTTACAACAATATACTTATAAAATGACCTTTCGGATGTAAAAGGGGTAAAGTGTTGACTTTGACTGTTTTCCTTTTAATTTATTTTCAATGCAGAATAATATTTCATAGCCTTCTTCTGTTTATATAATGTATCCTACAATTTTTGTTAATTATTCATATTGCCTGATATATTGTTGAAGTATAATTGTCTTACTCTCAAATCACTTGTTTTGCATTACGAAAGCTGAGAATATACTTCACAAAATTTAGTTACATGTATTATGGATATTTTAATTGGCTGCTCAAAGGGTGGTTGGGAATGGTTGGGAAAGCTGCATCGATTCGACTAGCGGTACAATGCTTGATTGGGAAATACTCCTATATAAAAATACGGAAATGCAAGAAAAATATCGTAATTTAAAAACAGTTCTTTTCATATATGTTCATACTGTTTCTATCGTGACGTTTCAGCTCCTCACTTCACGAGCACCACGGGGGGCGGATCATTACAAAACAAATAATCTGATGTGGGCAGCATATGACTTTCCCTGCAGGTTCAAATTATTTTTTTCTTTATTTCTCTAATAATTCATTAAATTGAGTTTAATGGCGCAAAATGGCACGCATATTTATTTGAAATTCCACTGAATTTGTACTTTTAATTCAATTTTTGCTTTCATTTGGTAACTGAACATATTTTTAAAAAGCGGCGTAGCAAAAATGCGATAGGCTAAAACATCTCGAAAACCATTAGACCTAGGATAATGGGATTGGTCTTATTCTTTTCAGTGTTGAAAATTACGTATAAAACAATCATGTAATTGATGCATTTGAGCATAGGTAATCTTTTATTTTATATTTTAATGATTGTTGCGGGCTGTTTTGCAGATTCTGTTTTCCCAAATTGTACCAAAATCGAATCAGCACCAGGGTAACCTACAAGTGACATATCTTCCAAATTTTGTAAAATTGGGTAAATTAGTTTTTTAGCTAGAGTGGATACATGCGATTTTTGAGAATCATGTCGTATTCCGAATAGTACCAAAATCTAATCAACACCAGGGTCACCCACAAGTAATTTACATACCAAATTTTATGAAATTCGGTCAATTAGTATAGTGGATATATACATTGCACAGACAGACAGACACGCACATAGACAGACAGACAGACATACAGGCATGTACACAGACGTCATGTTAAAAATAGTTTTTCGTATTCTAGAAGTCCCAAAACGTGTTGATCCGTCGAAAACTCGAATTGCGATTTTCAGCATGATTCTAATACTTTCCCTATACATTACCATGTATTGCCGGATAAAATAAAAGTAATATTAGTGTATAGATCAGCATTTATTAATAAACACTGGCAAAATATAGTAATGGTCAGGGTAGGGGGGTTTCACATTTTGAGTGAAGAGCAGCAGTTTCATGCCTCTCGTTATATTGCTGGTTAAAATAGGATTTGTCGGCTATATGCTTATTAATGCTTTATTCTAAAATATTTATAACTATTTTATTGTCTAATAATTAGTTGTTACGCATTATTTTATAACAAAGTTCTAGATTTTAGATTTTAAAAGTTACTTTACCATAAACTGTCTGATAGACCAGCAGCCCATCGGGCTATTTATACATATATTTTTATGGGTTCCTTTCCTAACAGTTATATCATTTTTACAACATTTTAATTACAAAATATTTGATAAATTTCATATTGTTCCTTCTTGCTTGTTGCTGTGAACAGTCAAGTATAATATGTTTGATAGAAATGATTCTATTCTATGTTCTAACAATTATATTTATCCAAATGTTCTCGGTGCGAACATCGATAATTAGTTATTCGTCCTCTATGTTTGTATATGTATTACATTTACTTCTAATAAGTTAATAACAACCCTTACCAATGAGTTAATAAGCACTCGCAACCCCTTTATCGTATTTCAACCTTTTATTAGCCAAGTAGTAAGGTTTTGTTCGATGGGGATATATATGCTTTGATGCGACACCGTTGTTGAAAGATATCTGCAAATTACCAATATATCTCATTCGATAAATTAACGCATGAGTGACTCCCAGATAATAACACTCTAATTATCTCTAAGTATATCAAAAGTAGATGCATCTGAATGAACACTATAAATTATCTGATGCAAATCATTGAAACTTAACTCATATATCTAAATTATTTCTGCTCCAGGGAAGCATTCAGGTTTAGTGAAAACGTGTAAAGTTCGACATTTATTATTATTTAATAGTATTTGAAATTATATTTAAAAAGTTCCAAATGAAAGATATTTTGTGTTTAATGGTAGCAAAAATTTTGCCATACTGTTGTTTATACTAACAATTTTTTGAAGCATCTATTTCTCAGGATCTGATACAGATAGAGATTAGATGGCGACTGAAATAGACTCAGCATCAAATTCCGGAACAGGGTTATAGAATGCACTAAGGACTTCCACTTCCGGTAATTTTTACATATCCCGTTCAAAATTTTTCATTTTGCTTGAAACATGTATATCTCAAGATTGGCTATAGATAGATCTCCCACGGTAACTGATATGAATTAATGATTCATTAAGGAATTAATGAATTATTTAATAATTCATAAAATAATTCATTAAGTAATTTCATTTCCAGTTCAAAAATTTTCATTTTCCTAAACGGATCTATTTTTAGAGATTAACTGTAAATAGAGCTTAGTTGATAACTAATATGTATTCAACATCAATTTCTGGAGGAACTAGGGAGATTCACCAAATACTTCCATTTTCGATTTCATTTTCACTACCAGTTTAAAATTTTTTCCTTTGAAGATCTTTTTCTTAGGATTGACTGTAGGTAGAGCTTAGACAGTGATTGCTATGGATTAAATTGCAAATCCCGGATTGATGTGGATTCACTAGAGATTTCCACCTCCGGTTTTAGAGACATAATATCCGATTAAAAAATTTACATCTCCCTTGCAACATCTGCTTTTCAGTATTGGCTATATATAAAACTTAAATGATGACTGATGTGCATTTAGGATTAAACTAGTCGAATATCCGTCGAAATTCAAAGGTCTCACATTAAGCAAGTGAAAAATAACATGATTTTTTGAATAATTCGAATTTTCCAGTGGTGCTTTTCAAATCAGTGGTATATCCGTACCAAATTTCAAATACTTCTTTCACTTCTGACCTGGCATTTCTCATTTTTTCAGCCAATTAAATATTTAAGTGTGCGTCATTCATCCCTAAGTTAGCAAATATATTCGAAAGCTGAAATAATACGCCTTAATAATACTTCCTATCTAACAATCTATCCTTGCTCTAACTTTAGAGTCTTTATCTTATTGCAATGTACGTTTCACTATCATTTCACATTTCGAACGTTTTGGTGGGGGAGCACCTATTAAATGAACATTTTTGAAAAATACGATTTTTTCCTCAGGTTTTATCGATTGATAGACCCGTGTATCAAGTTTCAAGTCTTTATCTCTCAATTCACTTTTCGAACGTTTTGGTGTGGAGCATCTTCCTCTACAGAACATTTTTGAAAAACTCGATTTTTTCCAGAGGGTTTTATCGAACGATTGGATTGAGTACCAAATTGCAAGACTCTATCTCATATAAAAAAAGACGTTCTTCATTTATTCGGCAAATCGAACATTTTAGCATGCAGCATTCCTAATGTGTCACATTATGGAAAACTGAAATCGCGCACATTCTATTTTTCCAACTATCTAACATTGCGTCAAATTTAAAGTCTGTATGTTATCGCGAAGTGTATTTTCCTATCATTTTACTTTTCGAACGTTTCTTGTGTGGTGCACCCACACCTTTAAATGAAATTTTTGAAAAATTATATTCTTCTTGGCTTTTTTATCAAATGATTGGCCCAGGTACAGACAGACAGACGGACACTCGGCAATTAGCATATATAGATAAATTTGGGATAAGGTTGGCGGGTTTAATAAGGATTTCCGCTTTTGGTATTTTTTCCAGTTAAGGTTAAAAAAAAATCATTAAAACATGAATTTCTCACGATTATCTATAGATGCAGCTTAGATGATGACATGTGTGGATTCAGGCTCAAATTCCTGAGGGAATTGAGGGATGCACTATGGATTTTCACTTCCGGTTCTTTTACCACTTCCGATTAAAAAATTCATATTCGAAACATCTATTTTTCATAATCAGATGTGTATAGAGCTTAGATGACGACTGATATGGATACAGTGTCACTTTGGAGGGTATAGAGATCCAGTAAGACTTTCAACTTTCGATTCCTTTCCAACTTTAATTCAAAAATTTTGTTTGAAGTATCTATTTTTTCAGAATAAATTAGAGATAGAGATTAGACGACGACTGATATGGATTCATCATAGAATTCTAGAGGGATTAAGGGTTCACTAAGGATTTCTATTTCATATTCTGCATGGAGATGTCACTTCCGGTTTGTTTTTTTCGAAAATTCGTATGAATATACGAAATAAGTGTACACAAGAGTACAAAAATGCTGTATAGTTCAATCGAAAACGAACTTTACACATCATTTACTACCATATGAAAGGTCCTTCCTAAAGTTCTTGGTTTTTTGTCGTTTTTAACAAATTACTCTTTAAATAAAGTGGACTCTAGTACTGGATTTAAGTGTTATATATATATATATATATATATATATATATATATATATATATATATATATATATATATATATATATATACATATATACACACACACATATATATATATATATATATATATATATATATATATGTGTGTGTGTTGTAAATTTGCAAAATGGTTTGGAGTCCCCTTTTCCCCCTCGTTACTTTCACCTCTTTCAATTACCAGACAGAAAAAACACCTGTACATGCATCCTTTTCCATGACGCGAGTCTTTGATTTCCAAAAGGTTGAAGAAGGTTTACCAGATTTGTCAATTTATCGTCAATTTGGTCATATTTAGTGACTTCCCGAAGGTTCGCGAAGCATCACGAAATAATAAAAATTCTATGAGATATTAGAGATTTCCAGACGTTTTTATGGCGATTATATAAAAGGAATCATCACTCAGTCGGAGTGCAGTTGACGTAATATGAGCTACATTGAATTGTGATTTTTGACGATGTTTTGAGAATAGTAGCAGCTGTTTTGTGAAATTACTTTCGTTAAAGTTTTGAGAATGGTATCCGTTAATTTGTGAAATTAGAAGAATTTAGGTTTTGTTTTACTGTATATTATTCCTGTTTATGCTGTGCTTGTGAATATATGTGTTAGTTATCCAGAAATGTGAACTCATTCTTGTAACCTGAGTGCATACCCACGATTCCAGTGGTACGTCTTAACACTATATATATACATACATATATTGTATATATATATGTATATATATTGTATATATATGTGTATATATATATATATATATATATATATATATATATATATATATATATATATATATATATATATATATAAGGTTGGGACATTCTAAGTTTCACATTCTAAGTTTCACATCAGTAAGACATTCTAAGTGCTTTATTCTCATTCATCAAAATATGTGTTTTCGCTGTTTATTTTTGTGTACACGCACACGCTACAACATGTATACCAGGGCTAGTGGTCCATTAGGCTATTAGCATGGTTCCTTTATTTACCCAGCAATTATATTATTTTAGCAACATTCATATTATGAAATGTTATAAAATTCCTATTTCTCCTTTTTCTTGTAGTTGTAAGCATTGATATGAGAGTCGTCACACGTCATGTATTGACGCTACGTGGACCGTTCTCGTAAAGTGGAGTAAATAAAGAAATACATAATACCAGTAATTAAAATGAAGAGGCTTAATTTTAAACAATAACAAAGAATTTATTTCATTAAGATAAAACCTTATTTAATAACTATTAACATCTGGTAAATTTCATATACCAACATCTTTAGTGTAGTACATTAAGACAATCAAATCCCCTCATTCTATGATCATAATATGAGCATTACAATTATTAACCTATTAATGTACATTAACTCACTATTCTTACAAGCCTACGTCTTAATGGCCCAGGTTAACCTTATTTAGGAGGGTCAGAGAGATAATAATAATCAAAGTGCAAAAATATGTGTAGAATTGTCCTACCTCGATCATCACTGCCGATGTCGGACTTTATGACAGCGCGCTCCGGCTCTGTCCCGTGGGCTCGCTCTCTCCGAGATCCGTCGCTCTTGCGACCTCTTCTTTTCACTCACAAAATTCAAGTCCACGATTTCAAAAACTTAAAGTCCAAAGTTGCTCTCTGTCTCTACCCCCTTAACAAGGCGCCCCTGTCCATAATTGGCTAAGTAAATTAAGGGCTAAGCCCTTCAGGCTATATTATTGGTCAAGGCCCCCCTGAAATATGAGATATGCAGTCTCCAGTTTTAAAATCGTTGAAAGTTCTCACGAGAATTTTCCCAAGGTTCAAGTGATATGAATTGACTCTGGGGTCAAGAAGTTCAACCCCTTCCGTTTGTTGTAGCACCTAACGCTGACATGAACTTGAGAAGCACCCTCTCTTTTCGAAATGAATGTCCGGTGCAGCTGCGTTAGAGGGAATGTTACAAAAATTGCCTCACTTCATGAGGGACCGTCTTCTTAGGTCCACTTCCTTTTTCAAAAGAGCAATGTTATATTGGGAATTGAAAATTACAATATAACAATTACCCTTCTTCCCCCCCCAAAATTTGGTGAGAAAAAAGCCAATTACAAAGTGCCAGCTCATAGTTGCTTCAGGCGTGTCCACTGTGTAGTCCAACAACTCGTCTTGCTCTCATCTGTATCTACTGTAAAAATGCACTATATACACATATACACAAATCATATTATCATATATATACTCTTATATGCCATCAAAAGAACACGAAAATACTATACAAAAATACAATTCTCAATGTGTCTGCAAATGACGATATCTGTGTCGTTCAGTTGTACTTAATATCGATTAAAAGTCTATTCATGTAAGCACAAGTTCGTCCACTGGTGATATGTCTTTTTTTTTTCTAAACAATATAGTTCCACACAAGTTCAAGGTGTATATCTGTAAAATTGTTCACTTATGATAACCAAAGTCACTTTGACCGTCACTTGGATAATTGTTGGGATCAGGGACTTACGCATATGGTCCCTAATAATATCACTTTGTCCCCTTGTAGTTATGGTGGAAAGTGTAAAATATCTTTCCTTTGGAAAAAAAACACTGATATCACTGCACACTTGGAAACCGCTGAAATGTAAATCGCTCCACTGCTGGAACTCGTTGCAGAACTGGACCGCTGTCTAACTGGAATTCGCTGAACTGTAAGGCGCTGAACTGCTGGAGTCGCTGACCAAATGATAATCTTTGTGCACCAGGAATCGTTGAGCACTCGGAATCGCTGATCAACAGGAATTGCTGGCCATTTGAGAATCGTTAGGCAACCGGATCTGTACGCTGTCTCATGTTTTGTTTAGGACAATCAATACATATACATTACACTCAAGCTTATTAAAATACTCTCTTCTCTTAAAACTCCCTTAAGTATCATTTTTTTATAAATTCAATTTCTATAATTTTAATTTGTCACCCGGCACACGAAACATTACAAAAAAAAACTCTCTTTTTTTTTTTTCAAACTCCTTTAAATTTGTTAACACTCTCAAAAATTGCCCCCTTTGAAATTTCTACACTTTATCTACTTTACATCCTTCCATATAATATATACATTTTTTTTTTTTCGTAAATTTGATACTCTCTTCAAACTTACATTTTTCAAATTCCTACTTTTTATTTATTTTACATCTCTGCCTTATGTATATATATATATATTTTTTTTTTTACATTATATACACTTCTTATCTAACATCCAATCCATCATGTGTTCTGAACCGGACATGCCATAAATATAACTCATGTACATATTTATAATAAAATACTTAAACAATTACACTATCCTCTCAAATACTATCAAAATAAGACTTATATAACTCCAAAAATTTCCGCACAATACTTTAAAATTTTCCTACAAACTGAGATGACAGAAAAAAAACCCATGTAATCATTTAATTATCCTCCTACTGAAAATCTTATAACTCCCCTGCGATTCTATATTACAATATCCATAATTATACATTTTCTTTCACATATCACCTGGTTTAATCCATATCTTATACTTGGATACGGAATTTCCCGAATTCATTAAATTATTCACTTTCCCACTTAATGAAAACATACTTAAATTTTTCGTAAATCTTATCACTCACTGAAATTCTCTCAATGTATGCATAATTACAAATTTTCTCTCAAATATCCTCTAACTCAATTCATATTCCATACTTGAATACCAAAATGTACATTTTCTTTTCATATATCCCTTGTAATTGAATGCAAAGTCTCCTGAATTAATTCGTTTCACCTCTTTCTCTTTCAACTTCCAGACTTCATGTAACATTTATTCGAGTCTCCAAAGCATTCGTTCCAATGTATTTTTCCCAATTCTCCCACAAGGTCAACACGTCCTTGCTATTGTGTCATTTTCCCTGGAAAGCGGTCCCCTTTCTGGCCTGCGGCTAATACGGGCATTTCTTCGTGTAAGTTCCCATGGCCAATTAGTCGTACATGGCTCGTACATGTCGCCTTTTTGAAAATGGTCCATCTCGTCATCCGCCATTCTGGTCAGTTTTCAGTGGCTTATGGATTGTGTGCTGTGAAAGTGCTCTACCGAGGCCCCCAAATGGATTAAAAACTCTGGAATTACCCGGATTACCTCTAGGATTATACACTTTCTGGATTAATTAAAGTGCGGTTAGTGTTATTTTGTTCTACCATTGTATTTTATTATTATATCATGTTTATTCCCGCCCCTAGCATCTAAATCGAAAACCTCGCTATTTTAAAATTTTCACTGTGTGACCCTATCAAAATGTATGTAGAAACGCTTTTTTTTTTTTTTCAAATGCTTTTTATTTAACCAACAATTCGCGTATGTTTATTAAAATTATCTATTCATTTTAAATTATAATTTGCGTATAATTTTCATTACCATTATCTTTTTTTCTTTGAACTGTCATTATGATTTTTAATTAAAATTCTCTATCCATTTTAAACTCTAATTTTAATTTTTAATTACCCATTATTTAGTTATTTAAATTACAACTTTTATTTTGAATTACCAATTATTTATTTATTTGAATTACAATTTTTATTTTTAATTATGAATTATTTATTTATTTAAATTCCAATTTTTATTTTTAATTAAGAATTATTTATTTATTTAAACTAGAAAAAAATTTGTTTTTCTTTTTTTTTTTTTTTTTTTTTATATTTACCAATTATCTAATCATTTTAAACTATATTTCTATAATTCCTATTTCCTCACGCGTATTCATCCAACAATGGTTGATCAGTCCGCTAATTAAATGAAGAGCGCGTGGAGAACGTTTACTTTTGTTTTAAAATTTCACTGTTCTTTGAAAAGAGTTTTTTTTTTTTTTTTGAAATTCAAAATATCCCTTTATTTAATATTCCTAATTATCTTACCCATCGAAATTTTTATTGCCTGGAAATCAAAATTCTCTTAAAAAAAACTTTCTTTTTATAGAGTTATAACGACTTTTTATAGAATTCTACCGATGTCCCCCTTTTGCTTTTTTTTTTTTTTTTTTCATGAAATGTGACGTATCTTCTCTGTTATTTATGTTCTTTCCAAAATTTGAATTTAATATATCCACATCTTTAACCTATCATCCCTAAAATTTCTTTTGTCCTACAACGATACTTGTTATTTATTTTGTAACAATTGTTTATTTTTTTAAATCACAATTTTTATTCATAATTCCCAATTATTTATAGTTCCATATTTATTTAAACTTTCTTGTTCATTTAAACTTTCAACTAATTAATGTATGATTTATTTAAAATTTCCTCAATTTTTTTTTTCACAATTTGTTTACACTTTCTTAATTAATGTAATATTTATTTACATTTCTTTAATTTATAATTCAATGTTTATTTAAAATTTCCTTTATTTACAATCCAATATTTATTTAAAATTTGCGTTCCATCTTTCGCGTTGCATTTTGTGAATGGCGATTTTTCTTTGTTACTAATATTTTCAAAATTTTGAATTACGGTTTGTCCGCGTTCTTACCTATGTTTAAACTTCTTTCGTGTTTTAAATGAATCAATTTAAATTTAAATTCTTTAAAGATCTCAAATCATATCTGTGTTTCGGCCTAACCGGTGTTGGAAGAAGTACTGTGCGTGAACAATTTGTACTGCTTATATCGTCCCCTTGTGAATTTCCCGCTGATTCATCTTTCCCCTGAACGTTTTCCTGTTCCATCTGTATACATCCCCCATCTACTTGTGTTGGTCCCTCTCGCGCATCTTGTTCTATTTCTCCCGCCTTTTCATTCGTGTTTGCTTCAATTTGTGTACAGTCCCCCTGTTTTGAAAGTTCCAAATTCTCGTGTGTTTCTAGCGTGCTATGTCTGCCTGAGTCCCCCCCTGCTGGAAGAATGTTTGCGTTCGGAGAGTCTTTTGGAGGGATGATTGCATTCTCTCGTGCGCTCTGAGTTGTTTCGTTTTGTACTTGTGCGGTAGCTGGTTTCGCGGATCCAAGAGTAAGAGTGTTTTCGTGCGTATGGTGTGGTTTCGCGTTGTGTGCACTGGTTTGACAAGACTCTCTGTACTGTCCGTCTGCTATATCCTCCTCCAACATGATAAGCGGAATATTCTCATTTTGACCGCGGTCTTTCTTTAGTTCCGGTTTCGGTTCAGAGTTTTGTGCGTTTTTAGGAGTGGGGAGAAGAGGTGACTTGTATTTGTTTATGTAGGGCATTTTTAGATGTGGCTTGCGGTCGGGAAGAGTCCTTAATCTATTTATGTGGGCTTTTATGATTTTAGAATTTGGTTTGTCACACAGTTTTATTTCATATATAAATCTATTTATTCTATTAATTACCCGATAAGGTCCCGTGTGGTTCCCTCTTTTATATTTATTATTATTGTTTTCCATGAACACCCTGGACCCGATTTCCAAATCCCTGAATTTAGCTCTTTGGAGTTATTGACTTTCTTGGCGTTCTTTCGCGAGAATTAAATTTTTATTTGCCTCCTTAAATGCGTTATTCATCACTGTGATTTTTTTTGATATGTAATCCTGGTATGTAGTTTCTGTATTGGTTTCTGTTGCATTAGTTTCAAAAAAGGTTGGAAGGTCTCTTCCAAAAAAAAGAAAGTTTGGTGTTTCTTTGGTGCTTGAATGTACTGTCGCGTTGTAGACAGCTACGTGGCATTGTACTGCAGTATCCCAGTATGGAGAATTCTCCGCTAATGTCGCTAAGGTGTGTTTCAATTGTTTGTTAGTAACCTCCACTATACCGTTAACCCATGGCGAACGTACCGATGCTATTCTGGCAACTATTCCGAGTTTTTCTGTCATAATTTGGTGTATACTAGATGTAAACTGAGAGCCTGCGTCCGATAACACTGTCTTAGGACATCCCCAATTCATAAAGTAATTTAAGAGTCTATCAGCAACAGTGGTGGCCGTTATATCCGGGATTGGAAACATTTGTATATGTTTGGAGAAATGGTCTACCACCGATAACACATATTTATTATTTGAAGTGCTAGTTTGAAATGGTCCGCAAATGTCTGTTGACAAGATTTGCACGGGCCCATCAGGTATAGGGTTTCTTCCCAGGGGAACGGGCTGATTTTTTCCCTTTTTCTTTCTACACTGTTCGCAGGATGTAATAAAATTTTGTGTGTCACTGTACATACCCGTCCAAAATATCTGTCCGATAAAAGTTTATAAGTTTTATCAATCCCTGCATGTGTTACGTGTGTAATCGCTAAAATTTCTTTCTGTAAATTTCTGGGTATAACTATAGTTTTGTTCAAATTGTCTCTCCAAGGTCTGTCCTTCCAGTTTCCTACGTGCATTAATAAATTAGTTTCCTCGTCAATATATAATGTGTCATAATGTTTACTCTCTTTAAAATTCCGATTTTGTAAATTTTCTCTGATTATTTTTAATTTTGGATCTTTAATTTGTTCGTCTAAAATTCTATCTAATGCCGGGATTTCTGTTATTGTGTTTATCTGTGCAATATAGACACTATCCTCATTCACATATCCATTTCTTTTCATCGTGTTTTCTCCCTTAATTTGTTCTATCAGGTTAATTTCTCCCCTTGGATTCTCAATGTTTTGTTTTCTCTCGTTCTGCTCTGTTTGTTTACTTTCAAAATCATCTCTACTTAAAAAATCCGCTAATAAATTATCTTTACCCGGGACGTGAATAAATTCATAATCGTATTCAGATATGTCTAAAAGCCACCTCTGTAATACGCTGGGTGGGTTTTGTATTTTTAAATGCTGTCCCAAAGGTAAATGGTCAGAAAGCACAAAAAACTTTCGTCCGAAGAGAAAATTCCTAAAAAATTTCATTCCCTGATGCATAGCAAGTAATTCAATTTTCATGGCCGGGTATTTTTGCTCCTGTATCGATAATTTCCTGCTAAAATATGCAATCGGTTTTAAAATTCCCTCTCTGTATTGTAAAAGAGCGCCTCCTATGGACTGAATGCTGCCATCGATATTCAGATAAAAGTCTTTGTCAAAATCTGGCTGTATAAGTAATGGTTTCTTGAAAAAACATTCTTGGAGTTCCTGAAATGCCTCCTCACATTTATTATCCCATTTAAATTTATTATCCTTTCTTGTTAAGTCTGATAAAACCGCGGTTAATTGAGCATAATTTTTTATTGAATTTCTGTAAAAATTACAAATGCCTAAAAATCTTTTTAATTTTCTTAAAGTTTTTGGTACTGGAAATGAAGTTATTTTGTTTATATTTTCATCTGTTGGTGTAATGCCTTTTTGACTAATTTCAAATCCTAAATATGCGACTTTTTCTACAAAAAATTTACATTTGCTGGGTGTCAGAGTTAGGTTGTATTTTCTTAATTTATCGAATACTAATTTTAATTTATGTATTAATTCTGAATAAGAGTTAGCCGGGATTATTATGTCGTCGATGTAAGCTTGTATGTTTTCCTCTCTTAAGTCCGCTAAAATGGTGTCCATAACCTGTTGAAAAATTGGAGCGGAGCTTACATGTCCAAAAACGAGTCTTTCAAATTGGTAATTGCCATAGGGCGTTGTAAAAGCAAATAATTCTTTTGTGTCTTCAGGTAAAACCAATTGGTTGAATGCACTATGAAAATCCAGTTTCGAAAAGTATCTATGTCCGGCTAATTTAGTTATAATTTCATTTACACGGGGAATTTTGTAAGGAAAAAGAGTGGATATGTTATTAATTAATCTCAGATCTAAACATAAACGGTACTCTCCACTTGTTTTACGCACTAAAATCATCGGCGATGCAAAATTTGATTTTGTTCTGGCAATTATCCCTGCTTCTTCTAACTCTTTTAATTGATTTTTTGCGGTATCCTGCAGTGCGTACGGAACGTCGTATGGCCTGGAACGTATTGCGTGGTCATGTGCAAGCTTTATCACCGGTTTTACGATGTCCGTCGCTCCTAAAGTTTTTAATGATTTTGAAAAAACGTCCGAATATTGCATTACAAATTTGAGGAAATCTTGTTTAATGTTTGGGTCCATGTGGTCAGTATTAAAATCTTCTGTTTTCAAATCTTTTTTTCTTTCTTCAATTATCTCCGGTTTAGCCTGTATTAAATTTATCATCTCTTCGTATTTATGTGTCCGTTCACTAATCTCTGGTTCTTTAATGTCCTGTTGTTGTATCGTAAAATCTGTTGTAATGTTTCCTAAAGCCATGTTTTTATTTAATGTAATTGTCGCATTCGTGTTATTCTGAACTTCAATTTTAATTTTGTTCTCATTCATGTGGTGTATTCCATAATTCATTACAATGTATGCTTTTTCTTTGGGTTCGAACAAAACCTCTGTTCCATTTTCTAGACTTTCCTCACTATATACTATAACATTCTCCCTCGAATTAGGTTTGATTTGTACTTTTCTTAAAATTTTGGCTAGATTCGGTTTTTCCTGTATTATCTCATTTATTTGTCTATCAATTTGCCTATCAGAATTTAAAATTATTTCTATGTCGCCCATCTTCAGAATGTTCTTTTGTGTATTCAAAATGGCTTGATTTTTCTGTAAAAAGTCAAAACCCAATACTCCCTTGAATTTTTGTGTAAATTTTGCTGTTGTGACAAAAAAAATGTGTTTGAACTGTTTTCCCTGAATTTTGAATGGAATTTCCACAGTCTTTATATATTCAATACTATGTCCTGTTAAAGTTGATATTGTAACACTCCTTGACACATATTTAATTTTGACATTATCTTTAATTTTATTGAACAATTCTAATGATAATACACTAACGCTCGCTCCTGAGTCTATCATGAGTTCGCTTTGTATATTTTTAAATTGAACTATTATTGTTGGCAATTCTGTTTTTTCAATTTGTTCTCCTACCGATGCAATCGTTTCCTCATGTTTTTCAGTACTTTCATCGTTATGTATCTCCAATTTCTTATTTTCTGTTTGTACAGGAATTTCAATTTTTCTCGGGAACTTTACCCTGTAATTTTTCTCTCTTTGTAAGTTATTATTTAAAGCTCCCACAATTAGTTTAAATTATCTCTTCTATTAGGGAAATTTCTGTATTCAAATCTTGTATTCATCTCTCTTCCATTGTTTCTTTGCCCGCCCGATTCTCTGATTCTGTTTTGGTTTGACTCGTCCCTATTATATCGTTGTTCCCTAGAAAATGTACTTTGTGTGGGGGGTGCTGCATAGTAATTTCTGCTCTGTTGATAGTTTCCAAAGGCGTGGTTTGGCCTATAATCGTATGTGTCCGGCTGGGAGGGGTAAGTTCTGTGGTCATCATACGGCTGGGTTTGAAATGAGTGGGGAGGGGACTGTATTTGATTATGCCAATGTGTTCTCGCGTTGTTTATGTTTAGATTCTGGGTTTGCTTAAAATGATCAGCTTTGTATATTCGGCATTCTCTGATGAAATGTCCCTGTTTATTACAGTAGTGACATGTTACGGGTTTTTTTGTTTGTGTCGTGGGAATTTGTACTTTTTCTTGGATTTTTAATGTGTTTATTTCTTGGGTAATTGAATTTAAAATATGTGCGTTAAATTCCTGTTGCTCTTTGCGGAGCGTCTCAATTTCCTGTCTATATGTAGCACTATTTACATTTGCCGTTATCGCAGCTAAATTTGCCTGTTCCAAGTTTGTGGCTATTTTTACAGCTTCATCAAAATTTTGGGCATTAGTTTTTATTATTTCTCTCTGGAATTCAGGTGTTACTGCCTCTAAAAATTTACTTAACCTTAATTTATCCATAATCTGTTGTGTCGCTTCACTGTGCTCTGTGTCGCCAATATAATTTAAAGTTAGTGTTGTTATTCTGTGTGCTAGCTGCTTAATCGTTTCTCCCTGTGTCTGTTTTGCGGTCGTGAAAAGGATCTGATTTGTTGTAATGTTCGGTTTTTCTGTAAAGAACTCTAATAACCTATCCCTAAATTTTTCGAAAGATGTTTCCCTTCTTAATTCTTGTGACCCTATATAAAATTTTCTTGCATTCCCTCTTAACCGAGATTTCACAATTGCTAACTTTTCCTCCTCTGACCAATCCCCCAAGCTGCTTAAAGATTTGATCTGGTCAAAAAAAATTTCTACATCATTCTCTATGCCATTGCATTCCCCTAATAGGTGTATAAGTCCTGGTAACCTGCCCCTCGTTGCTGGAGGATTTTCTCCGCTTTTCGTCATTCTAAATTTCAATTTCTCGCAAAAATTCTATATCTAAAATTATCTCCTGTTTTTACACCTCAAAATGTTCCCCCAAAATATTTAAATACAATATCACATAAATTCAAAAACATAATTCTAATCATTTCACTATCTACGCATGCAAATACTTCAATCCTCATAATTAACTCCTCAAATATTACACAAATATTTATATAATTCAAAAGTTTCTTAAAAGCTTCAAGTTCCCTAATAATTATATTTTCACATACAATATGGCATGTCTCATTAAGAACACATAATGATTCACTATTTGCTTGCTTCTCATACTGTGAAATAAATTTTCTTAAATTTACTTATATTTATTTTAATTTTAAATTTCTTTCTTTAATTTAATCCTTATTTTACACAGAAAAAAATTTTATTCAATATTTTCATTTTTCATTAATTCCAAATATTTTTATTCTCTTCATTAAAATTTAAATTCTGGCATATAACAGGTCTAAAACAGCAAAGTCGCCAGAAGGGTTAAATAATTTTGAATCCAGGTTTGATTGGTCATGAGCACCAATATGATAAGGGTGCAATAATTTTGAGTCCAGGTTCGAAACTGGTTTAAACGGCACCAAAATGATATGTGAGCAATAATTTTGAGTCCAGGTTCGACTGGTCACGGGCGCCAAAATGATATGAGAGTCGTCACACGTCATGTATTGACGCTACGTGGACCGTTCTCGTAAAGTGGAGTAAATAAAGAAATACATAATACCAGTAATTAAAATGAAGAGGCTTAATTTTAAACAATAACAAAGAATTTATTTCATTAAGATAAAACCTTATTTAATAACTATTAACATCTGGTAAATTTCATATACCAACATCTTTAGTGTAGTACATTAAGACAATCAAATCCCCTCATTCTATGATCATAATATGAGCATTACAATTATTAACCTATTAATGTACATTAACTCACTATTCTTACAAGCCTACGTCTTAATGGCCCAGGTTAACCTTATTTAGGAGGGTCAGAGAGATAATAATAATCAAAGTGCAAAAATATGTGTAGAATTGTCCTACCTCGATCATCACTGCCGATGTCGGACTTTATGACAGCGCGCTCCGGCTCTGTCCCGTGGGCTCGCTCTCTCCGAGATCCGTCGCTCTTGCGACCTCTTCTTTTCACTCACAAAATTCAAGTCCACGATTTCAAAAACTTAAAGTCCAAAGTTGCTCTCTGTCTCTACCCCCTTAACAAGGCGCCCCTGTCCATAATTGGCTAAGTAAATTAAGGGCTAAGCCCTTCAGGCTATATTATTGGTCAAGGCCCCCCTGAAATATGAGATATGCAGTCTCCAGTTTTAAAATCGTTGAAAGTTCTCACGAGAATTTTCCCAAGGTTCAAGTGATATGAATTGACTCTGGGGTCAAGAAGTTCAACCCCTTCCGTTTGTTGTAGCACCTAACGCTGACATGAACTTGAGAAGCACCCTCTCTTTTCGAAATGAATGTCCGGTGCAGCTGCGTTAGAGGGAATGTTACAAAAATTGCCTCACTTCATGAGGGACCGTCTTCTTAGGTCCACTTCCTTTTTCAAAAGAGCAATGTTATATTGGGAATTGAAAATTACAATATAACAAGCATGTCAATTATAATATGTTGTTTGGTAGAAATGAAACAATTTTATATTCTAAGATTTGAAAGTATCCAAATTTTCTCAGTCCAAATAGCGATAATTAGTTGTTTGTCCTCTATTTTTGTATGTGTATTACATTTAATTCTAGTAAGCTAATAACAATCCTTATCAATGAACTAATGAGCGTCCGCAATCCTTTATAGTATTTCAATTTGTTAATATCATATTTTTTATTAGCAGAATAGTAAGATTTTGTTCGAGGGGATATATATGCTTTGATGCGACACCGTTGTTGAAAGATATCTGCAAATTACCAATACATCTCATTTGATAAATTAACGCATAAGTAACTCCCCGATAACAACACTCCAATTATCTCTTTAGTATATCACTTCCGCGGGAAAGAGTAGATGCATCTGAACACTGTATAAATGATTATCTGATGAAATTCATCAAAACATTCATGTTTCTCAATTATTTTGCATCTTAAAAAATCAGTTTGGAGAAATGAAAATCTGATGTGGGCAGCACATGACTTTCCCTGCAGACTCAAATCATTTATTTCTTTAATAATTCATTAAATTGGGTTTAATTGCACAAAATATCACTAAACTTGTATTTTTAATTCAATTTTTGTTTTTATTTGGTAATAGGACATTTTTTCGAAAGCGGCGTAACAAAAATGCAAGAAATCTCAAATATCTTGAGAACGCTTAGTTCTAAAGTAATGGAGTTGGTTATATTCTTTTCCTCGTTAAAAATTGCGTATAAAACAAGAATATAATGGATATATTTGAGCATACGTAGTCTTTCTTTTTTAGATTTTGACGATTTTGCTGGCCATTTCGTAAAAAAAGGCAGGTTTTTCTTTCCTAATCGTACCAATATCTAATCAGCACCAGATCATCCTACAAGTAACTTATCTACCAAATTTTGTAAAATTTGGGCAATTAGTATTTTAGCTAGAGTGAATACATGACATTTTTACGAACCATTTCGCAAAAAAAAAAGGGCGGGATCTGTTTTTCCGAATCCTAACAAAAGCTAATTAGCACCAGGGTCACACATAAGTGTCTCACCTATCAAATTTTATGAAATTCGGTCGATTAGTTTTTGAGTTAGAGTGGATACATACATTGCACAGACAAACACACACAGACAAACAGACAGAAAGACAGACACACAGACGTCAGGCTAAAAATAGTTTTTTTTCGTATTCTAGAGGTTTCAAAACGTGTAGATCCGTCGAAAACTCGAAATGCGATTTTCGGAATGATTCTAATACTTGCCCTATGCATTACCATGTATTGCAGGGAGAGTAAAAATGTGTGAAATTTGACAGTACGGTTATATTAAAATTTGAGATTATATTTAAATATTCCAGGAGAAAGATACTTTGTATTTATTCAATTATAAATTTTCATTTTTTACAACCTTCTATTTAACTATGTCAAGACGGGAATTCCGAGGGCATCAGAAGTCGCAACGGATTCCCGCCTGACACGGCTGACCGAGAAAGTCTAACTTTCTCGGGAAATTTCTCTACCCGGGTTCTAAACACACCTCTCGTCAATTGGAAAAATTCCAATTGATGACCTGCGGAAAAACCCAAACAAAATCCCAAAATAAACAGAAAAATGCTTTTACCTTAAGAACTCATCCAAAAGTTGAAATACATAAATCAACACAATTTCTACACAAATAAAAACTCGATTTAATTTTAAATCCAAATTTATTAATTACTTAAGAATGGAGTTAGCATAAAGAAAACAAATGCTGATTTATAATCAGCTCTAAACCACTGGACCACTTCTACTAGAAATTATCGGCTCTTTGCCGGAATTTAAATAATCAGTTCTATAAATCCTAAATTACTAGAATCACATGTTAATATCACATATTCAATTACTCAGCAAAAACATGGTATGGTCAAAGAGAGAATACACACTCGAGGAACGCTTAAGGCTTAACTGTTAATTTACTTTAATTCAACTATTTTACTTCAAGGAATTAATTTAATAGCAATTTAATTCAGAAGATCTTGAGAATACATCAGGAGAATCAGTCCACCGGTACACAAGTCAGTCGAGGCATCGCAGCCACCAATTACCGAAAAGGTCGCTTACCTCCATATCTGGAAGGACTCAAGAAATGACGAAGTCAAAACAATCCACCCGAGTACCCTCGGGGAGAAATCTTCCCCGACCAAGGAGAGGCGGCAGGCTGGCAAGTAGAATTCGAGCAACGGCCCGCACAGGGCTCAGGCTTCATCACGGACTCAATCTGTAGCGGTCTGCAGGCAACCGGAACAGGAGGTTCCCGGACGGTCAACGGCGGCAGGCAACATCGAGGCTCGGCATCAGCGATGATCCAGTCATGTAGTGGCGATGGTAGCGGCAGTGGCGTCTCCCCCCCGAGCCCCACAGCGACGGAACTCAGCCTGGGGGATGAGTTCCGAGCCGATCGTGGGCTGAACGATGTTTTCCAGGGAGAGAGCCCTGAAACAAGATTCACACAGCTTTTAAACATTCCAGGTGGATCCAGAACCCGGCCAATAGAAAATAACAAGGGGCTCACATCTTCTCTTTTCCACCAATACCAAAATACTCCATTTCAAATATATCCAGGGATCCGCCCCATCAACGGCAAAGTTCAAGGCACGTGTAGCTGCCACGTGAAGTCAAGAAGAGCTAAGACAACTGTCTCCACCAGCAAACAAGTGCGACCTTGAATAACGGTCGCTGTTCCTCGAGTGTGAAAGAATTATTATATGAAATAAAAATGGCCACAATTCTGCACAGATTCAAATACATTTAAATATGGCAAAATATATACAACGACATGAGGGTTCCAGGTCACAAATTAATTAAATATTAATACAAAGGTTTTAAAAGTATCGTAATTTTATAATTTACATAAAAGTGACGAATTCCGTCACGACAACTACAAACGTAGTGTGTACATATCTACACTGACTTCCAAAAGTTAGGCACGCAATGCAAATTTTCATTTTTCGGAAGCGTACTTGAATGAGTGGCTGAAAATCACTGCGGATGTAGATGGCAATATGCAAATATCGTATGTTACAGCCAATCATGATTGTCTCTCCGGATATATGCTAATTAGGCAGTTGTTGAAGACGCCAGCATTCTGGTGGATTTGAGGAGGTGCATTTAAATACTGATGTGAAGTGTTTATAACTTTTGTAGGATTATTTTTGATGATATTCGTGTTTCTATGGCTGAATGAAGACGAATGACAGATTGCGAGCGCTGGCGTACTGTCGGAAGCATTGAAGCAGGACAGTCACTCAAAGATGTCACACACACACACACACACATTCATATTTCCACGTATTCATTGTATGGAAAGTAGAAACAGTCGTGGAAAAATGAGAAATGCGTAGCAGAAGTTAAAAATTTGCCCGCACATGACTTTCCCCGCAGACTCAAATTCATTTTTTCTTTATTTCTTCAATAATTCATTAAATTGGGTTCAATTGCACAAAGTAACACTAAAACTGCATTTTAAATTCAATTTTTGTTTTTATTTCGTAATTGGACATTCTTCCTAAAGCGGCGTAACAAAAATGCACAAAATCTCATACAGCTTGAGAACGGTTAGTCTAAAAGTAATGGAGTTGGTTTTATTCTTTTCATCATCAAACATTACGTGTAAAACAAGCATTTAATGGATACATTTGAGCATACATAATTTTTTTTTTAGATTTTTGAGGGCCATTTCGTAAAAAAGGTAGATTGTACTTTTCCGAATCATACCAAAATCTAATGAGCACCAGAGTATCCCACAAGTAACTTAACTGCCAAATTTTGAGAAATTTGGTCAATTAGTATTTTAGCTAGAGTGGATACATGAAAGTTTTGCAGGACGTTTCGTAAAAAAAGACAGGTTGTTCATTTCCGAATCGTACTAAAATCTAATCCGCACCAGAGACTCTTACAAGTAACTTATCTACCAAATGTTATGAAATTCAGTCTATTAGTTTTTGAGTTAGATTGGATAAATACATTGCACAGACAGATAGACAGACAGACTTCATGCTAAAAATAGATTTTTCGTATTCTAGAGGTTTCAAAACGTGTAGATCCGTCGAAAACTCGAAATGCGATTTTCGAAGTGATTCCAATACTTTCCTATACATTACCTTGTATTGCAGGGAAAGTAATGAAAATAGCTAAGAATTGTAATTATAGGAAACAAATATCTCGTCTTGTTATTAGAGAGGAGGGGAGAGGAGAGGAGACCTGCATTTCAAGGAGAGCTTTTGAAGGGAAGCTGAATCGTATTTAGTCCAGTAGCGTATCATAAGATTTTTGACTAGGGAGGCTGAAAATTTGGCAAAAAATTTGGTATTACAAGGGAAATTTATATTGGAATTCGCATTTTCATAAATTTTATCTCAAGAAATTTTATTTATTACTGAATAAAATAAAATGATTTTGAACAAGAAAGATCAATCATGCATAAAGCATTGATTATGAAACACTTTCCAACTGCAATGCAATTTTATTTAAACATCTCTAAAATGTGATACATTCAGCGGAAATATTTTTAAAATTATTACAATACTACAATAATTTATTATATTTGCAAATTATATCGGAAAAAAAAATAATTTTGTTCAAATGACGTTATTGAAATATAAATTGTCTAGCTCTATGAAAAAGCAGCAAAATTTCATTCATACACATTTATTCTATTCCTTTCATTCATCACAATACTACAATAATTTATTTTACTTAAAAACTTAAAACCGTGGAGGTAAAAGTAATTTAACTCTGTGTTTAAATCTTCTCCGAAAAATTCTGCTATAAAATCGTTTCTTCTCTATATAAAATCAATGATTGTTTCATTCATATCAACTATATTGCAAACTCCAGCTCTAAATGATTTTGCGTTAAAGAAATTCAAGAATTCTTATACAACTCATCTTACAGCATGATATGTTTACAATTTCCATAACATTCCACAACATTATTTCCACAACATTCGTTGTAGAAATAATCAAAGTTTGATGATCATTTAAACTCAAATATATTGTAATTGCGTTATTTCCGATAATTAATGCACAGAAATTAAATAAAAAATTAAGCTGTTTTAGGACGAGTACAACACACTAAATATAAATTAAAAAGAACTTTAAAAATCACGATTTTGACACATTATAGCTGCCATATTTTATTTTGAAGCGGATAACGTGATCTCTTCACATAATATTAGTGTAATTATTATTTTTATTTTTATTTAAAAAAATACCGAATATATGTTTCTGAAATTTTTTTCATATTTTTTATAGTACAATTTGAATATTTCTTAAAACTGTCGAAGCAATTTGCGTATTTTGCTTGAAAGTGTGTGTGTGTGTGTGTGTGTGTGTGTGTGAATATATTGTAATTGCGTTATTTCAGAACATTAATGCACAGAAATTAAGCAAAAATAAAGCTGTTTTAGGACGGAAGTAGTATCCATACACCCGCATGAGCGCACAGACTTTTTTTTACACTAAAAAATATAGCTTATTTTATCTTTTTATGAAAAAAAAAGGTCTCTATCCATTTTAATATTAAAAACAAGATTTTTATAGCTAAAAAGGTGTATATATACCTTTTTTACATTAAGACCAAATTTTAACAGTGAATTACTGAACTTTTTTGTTAAAGCTAGACATTTGTGCATTAATGTGCATTTCTGTGCATTAATGTTCTGAAATAACGCAATTACAATATATTCACACACACACACACACACACATAGACATATAAAAAAAAAAGTTAAAGCTAGACATATAAAAAAAATGCGTGAAAAAAGAGGACTTCCAAATGAATGGAAGTCCTCTAATATATGTACCCAGCGAACTTTTTTTAGTTAAAAAGCTAGACATATTAAAAGTATGCAGTGAAATATTTAAAATAAATGCGTGAAAAAAGAGGACCTGAATGGAAGCCCTCTTGTTTTTAAAGGGGGGGGGGTTGAGACCCCCCCCCATATATTTAATAGAGAAACTCAAAATGTTTAACTAAATCTAAACATATTTTATAAAATTAAAAAGAATTATAAAAAATGAATGCAATCATTATGAATTACAAAACATAGGTTTAATAAAAAAGAGAAGTATATTTTATAGTGGGTGGTGACGCACCCCCACTGAATTATAGAGATTTTAATTAAAAAATGATTAAGCTTTCTCTAATTCATATTCGTTCAGAACTCTTCCATTTAAGAAGCGACTTTTGATTTGTTTTATCATCACGGTGAGTCCACAGGAAGTGTATTTATTCAACCTTGAGTAGAAGTAGTCTTGATAACGCTCTATGACGTCCTTCATAGTGTGAAGAGAAAATAATATTTATTTAACTTGTTGCAAATTTTTTTCGTTAGATGGCAGCATCAAACGGATGACAGCATCAAACGGATAGTATATATTTCTCATTTTAAAAATATTTATAACGTTTTATAAACATTATTTTCGCTATTTTTCGATCAGATAAATTAAAACTATTGATCTTTTAAAGTATTCTGCTTGAAAAATGACTCGTTTAAAGTTGTTTTTTCAAATGTAAAGGTTATATTAATGAATAGTACTTCATATATCGGGTACCCATGGCACAACGGTAACACGCGGGGCTATTGATATAAAGGCCCCCGGTTCAAATCTCTCCCCGGATTGTTAATCAATTCGGGTTGATGGTTTATTGCCAAAAATGACGTCAGCTACTCTAGTCGTTGATCCAAAAGAGTGGCAATCATCGAAAAATAATAAGTGGTGGGTTGAATCTTGTGGATTCTATGTCCTGTATGTTATATGTTTGTATTGTCCATTTCCTTGGTCAGTGGGCCTGGTCAAGGGCCTGGTCACCAAGGGTGATCTGGAACTCTGGTTCTAGAATTCTAAAACAGCTGTTGGAACCAGACTTTCAGATCACCCCCTAGGGCCAGGTGGACCATTTTGCTATTTTTTTTCATAACTCATTTTTATAAATATAAATTCACCCATTCTTCATAATCTGTAAAACCTCTTTCTTCCATCTCTTTTTTAAGTTTTTCTCTGTATTCTTCATCAGACTTTGACTCTCTAAATATTTTTTCAGCTATAATATTTTTTATTCATTATCAGATATTGTAATAGAAACATCAGGATCAAATCCATTTAGTACATTAATTATTCTAGTTACTTTCCCAACAAAACATTTATCATCAGCCTTTTTTAGTTCATCTTTTAACACTTTTATAATTTCGTTTTTATTCTCATTTTTTAAAATTCTATTAAACACAACAACTAATATCTCTCTAAATTTAATATTATGGAATTCTTCCTCCAGTAAGTGTCTTTTAATTTTTATACCTAATTCTTTAATGCATTCATCTAAATCATATGTAATTTCTGTATTTAATAATTTTATGATAGTCTCTCTCAAAGATTTTTGAATATATGTATTATGTACATTTTGAGAGTCATTATATACATTATTATGAAATAATCGTCTTCTTAAAATAGGGGGTAAATTTATTTTATCTTCATCATACCATACTTTATATATTCTAGGCAAAAATATTAATTCATTTAGAGATGTAATATCATTTTCTCTACAATCTAATAATACTATATTTATTAAATTTTCTATTCCTTCAAGTGAAGTTAATTTATTTTTTCTATAATCTAATTCTTTTAAATTTATTAAATTTTCTATTCCTTCAAGTGAAGTTAATTTATTTTCTCTACAATATAATTCTCCTAAATTTGTTAAATTTTCTATTCCTTCAAGTGAAGTTAATCTACACGTCATACAATATAATTCTTCTAAATTTATTAAATTTTCTAATCCTTCAAGTGAAGTTAATTTATTTTCTCCACAATATAATTCTTCTAAATTTGTTAAATTTTCTATTCCTTCAAGTGAAGTTCATTTATTATCTCCACAATATAGTTTTTTAAATTAGTTAAATTTTCTATACCATCAAGTGAATTATAATTTAATAAAAAAATAGATTTCACTTCAGCAGGATTCTCTATATTTAAGAAAGAGATAAATGTTTTTTTATACCATTATTATATATAACATTCATTTATTTAGAAACATTATTATAAAATATTTATTTTTCATCTTTGTTAGTTAATTGTCTCAAAAGATAAACACATTCTCTCAAGACTTTTTTTAACTTCACAAATCTCTTCAATAATGTTTTCTCTGTAAGGTTCTATTTCATGATGACCAAACTTTTTATTTAATTCACTCATCTGTATAGCTTGCATTTTTTCCAATAAACATTAAAAAAGTGATCAGGTAATAGATCAAATTTGTATTTGATCAAATAACAAAAATATAATTTATGCATAAATTCTTCTATAAAATTTTCACTAAATGTTTGATGTCTAGTTATATACAGCCAATTTAAATCATCTTTTAATTCTCTCATGGTATCTTCTGTAAGATTTTGAAACATTGATACTTTATATAAATCTAAATGATTAGAAAATTTTATGATAAATTCGTTACTTAAAGTTTGATAATGAGAAATGTTTTCCCAATCTACCTTATCTTTACATTTTTCTATAAAATCTTCTGATAATTTTTGATATCTAGAAATTTTAGGCCAATCATCAGGTTGAGCAAATTCTTCAATAGAAGAATCAGACAGTGATGAATATTGAAAAATTAAATCCCAATTTACATGATCTTTAAGATTTCTAATTACATCTTCAGATAAATTATTTCTGGAAAATGCATTCCAATCGATATCCATTTATTGGTGAACGTATTTTAGAAAGGGATTTTTTCAATATGCATATAAGGTTTTAAAGTGTTTGATTTACCATCGGATTTTATCCATAATGTGATGTTATCATCACGTTTACCATAAGCAAAACAGGTTACTGTATCTGTATTAGCATTTAAAATTTCCTTACCATTGATTTCTAGTGATATCAGTGGACTTTTATCATATATATATATTTACTTTCTACTGTATCATATATAGCTATATATATGGAAATTTTCATATACATATCTGTAGTTAATGGCATCTCTTGATCCAGTAATTTAGAACTCATCAGAAATTTACTTTTGTAAATTCTCTATCTGTAAAAATAAGATCTTCTAGGGTAATCCAGATATCTCTATTATCTAAATATATTTTATTGACAGCATCTTTATCCTATTCTGGGCCTGCTACATTACCTATTCTTTTATTGTTTGCATCAAATTTATCATTCTGTAATATTAATATATTTTTTTCAAAATATCTTTTATTCCCAACATTTTTTTCATCTTTAGGATCTGCTATATTTCCTATTCTTTTTCCTTTTACATCGTAAGGTTTTCCTTCTAAAGAATGTAAAGTTGTATCATTTAATTCTTTTATTCTCTTGCCTGTTTCTTCAGTAAAGGATAAAAAACCCTCATCATATTTAGTTTCTATAAGATCTCTCAATTCCAAATGATTATTCTCTATTTTATTCAAAACGAAACTTTTAGTGGTTAAATCTAAATCATCTATAGGATTTTCACAATTTTTTAAAATTCTATTGTCCATATCATAATTTTCATCATCCATTAATTTAAAACCTATACCTGGAGGTCCACTTGGCCCTTCTTTCATTTGATCATCATAAGGTGGATAATAAGCACTCATTTATTATAACATTAATTTTATGATTTTAAACTCTTAACCATTGTTATAGTTTTATTTTTCAAATTTACAAAACATCTCTTTCTTTCTTTAAAAATAATATAAAACTTATATTCTTTTTGAGTATTTATTAATATCTCCCAATTAAATTCAATATCTAAATTATTTAAATCGGTATAGTTTTCATGATTTGATAAGTCAAAATAAAAAATAGTATGCATATCACCAAAATTCTTCTTATTTATCAAACATCCTGTTTCTGTATTAATATCATTTAATCCTGCATGTAAAAGAGCTTCATACACTCTATTATAATCTTTATCGGTAAAATTCGTTTTGTAAAGCATTAGAGGAATTTGTTTATTATTAATCATCAACCAGCATTCAGTCATATCTATATTATCAAATATCATAATATTTTTTTCATAATTACCATCTCTTTCAACGTACTGAGGAATAACATAGACACCTAAAACTTCATCTGAGGCTGTAGTTGCTGTGACAGATCCACTATCGCTTTTAAAGGGGCCTACCATCTTAAATCTATATCGATCCCAATTTACCTCTATATCTTTATCAGATAGAAATGATTCCATAAACACACTTTCTGCAGAATTTTTAAATTCTATATAAGGTAAATGCAAGGTTAAACCTTCAACTACTACCTTATAATTAACATTTCCTATATCAGTATATATCATATTCTTATTTTCATTTCTTTGAATTTCTATTTTCACTTCAAAACCAGAAATTACCTTTTCATATTCTCTAAAGAAATCGATTATATCATTTAAAGGTGTCCATATTTTAATGACATTGCTATCTTTCGTTAGTTCCCATCTCTTTGTGAATCCTTCGTTATAATCTCTATTCATTTTCAAATTATTAAAAAAATCAGTTATTTTAGTAGTATCTTCTAAAGTACCATCATATTTTAACTCTTTTCGGTCAGTTGAATCAGATGTATCTAGACAAAAAAATTCATCTTGAGCTTGTGATGTTGTATAATCAGGAGTATAATGAGTTAATCTTAAAGCATGATTCATGATTGAAAAATTGGACTGTGTATTTGATTCAATTTCGGTATCTCCTATATGTACTTTTAAAGTTTTGATAAAACCTCGCCATTTACCAGATTCACATTTTTGTTTCCAATGGAGGATTTATCATTTTTTGCAATTTTTAATTTTTGTTCAAGATATCCTCTAGAATATAAAATTTTTGCTTTAGTATCATTAATATGAAAAACATAGGTGGCATTCTCATCTGAACTATGTTCTTTTGGATGAATTTCTCTTAATTCATAACTTTTAATATGATCATTATGATAATAATGAGTATCACTCAAATCAGAAATCTTTTGCATTTATTTAGGAAGAATTTTTAAACCGCCTCCTTTCTTTTTCATTGAAAATATTTCATTTAATTTATTCTGTGCTTCAATAATAGGTTCAATTTTCACCTTTAAAAATATTTGTATTTTTTTACTTTTTCTGTATAATCCATGTTTATTCATTTATTTATGAAGAAAACCTGACCTAACAATTGATATATTTTTTTAACGTAGTTATCCTCAAAAATAGGTATAAAATTAAATTCTACAGCTCCTTTATTTAAATCAATTAATTTACCTTTTTGATTAGTAATCCCCATTTTTATTTTTTCAACAGGATCCGTTTTAACAGGAAAATATATCCAATTATTAAATTCTTTTGAAATTATACTACCAGGAGGATTTTTATTAACGAAAGAATAATGACTTCTGAATTATATTGATTTATTAAAGATCCTTTTACAACATCACAGTGAATATATATATTATCGTTTCCATTGGATATATCAGCTATATGTTCACCTTCAACCTCTGTTTCTTCATCATAACTTCCATATGTCGGTTTTAAAAAGCCTATAATTTTATGAAAGTTACTTTTTGTAAAATCAATTACCCAACCTTTTTTCAGTTTAATAGCTATTCTTTGTCTTGCTTCAATAATACCAAATTTCACAGGTGGATCCTCATCGAATATTTTTATCATATACTCATTTAAACCTCTTATAGTATAATTACCATTTGAGATAACAATTGTTATATCTGTGCCTAATTTATATATTCTAAATATGTTATTTCTATAATTCTCACTTACATTAAACCATGAAACTTCCATAGAAAACGACTGTAAAGCTAATTTTTTTAATTTTAGAGGTGTAATAAAATTTACAGTAAATTCTTCTGATTTCTCATGACCTTTAGATTTTAATATTATCATTTATACAGAACAAAATTTTCATTATAGTCACTAGGTTTTTGTGTAGGAAATGATTTGAGAACATTTTTAGGTGATATATCTTTATTCCTTTCTCTTATATATTTCATACAAAATAAACCACATTTCACAGATGTAGGTTTCTGTAAAAAACTATCATTATGACCCATTTTTGGTTTTTTATTAGATGTAACAAGAAATGATTTAATATTTTTAGGAATATAGTCCTTCTTCATATTGTCATATTCACCAAACGGATCAAAATATTCCACATATTTATATTTAGGATCATTATAATAACAAACCCAATGAGTTCCGGGACCTGTTGATACATCTAAATTAATGATTCCATTTTCAAATTTTCCTATTGTTTTAGGTAATAAATCAGTGGTAAATACACCTCTAAATCCTTTTTCATTTTTCATATTTTCTTCAATCATTTTGTTACTAATTCCCAAGGTTGAAATATTCCCTTTCCACGTTTTTTTTTTCCCAGATCCCTTTTTTTTGTACAGCTGAACTAGCTAATCCAGATAAAGCACCTGTTGCTAATGCTGGAACTGCAAATTTAGCAGCGGTTATTAAAGAGGGTATAAGTGCTGCTAGAAATGGTAAAAATCCTCCATTTTTATCTAATTGCGTTTTACTGATAGTAATTCTTTTTCCATCATTAATATGATTAATTTGAGTTTTAGTTAAATACATCTCATGATTAGGAGTTTTAGATTTATCTATTTGTAATGTTAGTTCTTCTTTATTTCTAAAAGCTGATTTAAGTTTATTTTTCTGACCTTCACTCAAATAAACTTTATTTCTTATCATTTATTAACAGAGAAATTGTTTATGATATCGTTGTACATCATTATAAGTCATTTCTCTATTTTTTAATAACATATCTAACAATAAAACTACTTGATTCTACAATTTCTTTGATTTACTACTATTACATATTTTTTCTGTTAAATTTGATAATACATCCAATCCTTTACCAACCTTTATATCTTTACTACTTCGAATCAGATTTAATCTATTCATATAATTTTGCAACATATTTTCTTTATTTTTAATTTCTTGTATTTCGCTCTTTTTCTGATTTAATTCTCCCTCTGAAAAATTTTTAGCCCTAGAAATTGTACTTTTTAAGTTGCCTCTTTTCTTTGAAAATCCTTCTTTTAGATGTTTAGCTTTTACATACATCTCCTCTAATTTTTCTTGATCGTTTAAAAATACTGAAGATCTGTATAATTTTTTTCCTCTTTTAAGTATTTTAAATTTAAATTTTGATCGATATCATATGTAATATATCGTTCTACTAATTCTTTCACAGCTTCAATAGGCTCTTCTATAGATGGAAATGAAATATTTTCTACAACATTTTGAATACTTTTTACAACCTCTTTATTTGATTTTTCATATTTTTCAATTTCTTGAGTGACTGGTTTATGAAATTCCTCTAAGGTTTTTTGAATACCTAATTTTTCTTTTAGTTGATCTTCACTATTCTCTCTTATTTCTTTTTCTAATTTTACTAATTTAATTGCATCTTTTATTTGCTTTATAAACTTGTGTTTTCGTTCTTTTTCTAATTCGTTCATTTATATAATATTAATTTTTTACTGCAGCTAATTTTATTTTTTACTGCAGTAAATTATTTTTTACTGTTATATAAATGATAAAAATTATAGATTACACGGAACCAGATGAGTTACCTGATCCTAATCAACATCCTTTGTTACCTAAACAACCATTTAGATTGCTTATAACAGGGCCTTCAGGTTCAGGTGAAACAAATTTACTGTTAAATATGATTTATGATTTTTTAAATTTTGATGCATTATATATATGTGCAAAAGATTTATACGAACCTAAATATTCTAAATTACAAGAAAAATATACAATGTTTGAAAATATAGAAAGAGAAGATATTTTGAAATGTAAGAAGAATAAGAAAACATTATTAGAATTATATGATAAATGCAAAAAGGAAGTATTCTTTTCTTCAGATGATTTTATTACAGTAGATGATTTAAATCCTACATTAAAGAATTTAGTTATTTTCGATGATTGTGTGACTGAGAAAGATCAAAAAACCATTCAAGAATTATTTATCAGAGGTAGAAAGAAAAACGCATCTATTATTTATTTATCACAGTCAGATTATACAACATCTATCAATATAAGAAAGAACTGTAATTACTTTATATTTTTCAATCTACAACCAAAAGAAATTCAACAGATTATAAGAGAGATAGATGGTAAATTAAGTACTGAAGAATTCAAACAAATATATAATAAAAGTGTTCAAAAACAATACGATTTTTTAATGTTAGATTTAGTGAATCCAAAAATAAGATACAGAAAAAAATTTGATCCTATATAAATGAAATGGAAGAATATTTAGAAAAAAGATTGTATGTTTACAGAAAGAGTAGATATTTGTATCAAAAGATAAGTATTTCATTATCAGTAAGTAAGGTTATTCTAAGTGGAATGAGTTTATCAGCAATAGCCTTTCTACCGCTTGCTTTTTTAAGTTTATCGGCTGGAATAGTAGAAGCTATTGATCTAGCATTAAAAATAGCAGAAAGAAAGGAAGAATATAGACATTGTTATAATTTTTATAAAGAACTCATTAATTCGTTTAAAGCTAAGGATATGACAGAAGAAGAAATTTATAAGCGTGAAAAGGACTTCATAAAAAGTTTAAAATTTAATCCAGTTGAAAAATATGTAAAACAAATGCAATTGAACGGATATAAATTTATTCATCCTAAATAAATGGTTTGTAAAAAAAAGGTGATGATATTGTTGGATGGTTACAAGATAAAATAAATCCTCCAGAAATGCATTTACCAGGATATCAATATTGTGGTCCATTTACAAAATTAGAAAAAATATTAAAAAGAGGTGATCCTGGAATAAATATAGTTGATAAAGTATGTAAAAAACATGATATTTCTTATAGTAAAACAAAAGATACAAAACAGAGACATGTTGCTGATCAAGAATTAATATATGATTTAAATGCAATACAAGATCCAACATTTCGAGAAAGATTAGATAGAGGAATTATTAAACCTATTATTAAAGCTAAAAAAACTTTTGGGTTAGGAATATCTCCTAATATGTATTGTGTCAAGTGTAAAAAGAAAACCGAAACTAAAAATTATCATGAAACTACTTCTAAAAATAATAAACCAGTTGGTAAAGGCATTTGTACAATTTGTGGAAGTAAAAAGAATACTTTTTTAGGAATTTAAAAGAGACATATTATAATCCAGAAACAGGTTATTGTGGTATTCAAGAATTGAAAAGAAAAACAGGATTACCTAATGTTGAAGAATTTTTCATGAACAAGATGTATATACTAGATATAAACCTATCATTCGTAAATTTAAAAGAAGGAGAGTTTATGTTCCAAACAGTAATAATCAATTTGACGCTGATTTGTTATTTATAAAAAATTATAGCAAATATAACGATGGAACTAATTATTTGTTAACAGTTATAGATGCTTATAATAAATATGCTTGGGCTTTCCCTATAAAAAGAAAAACATCTGAAGAAGTCGTACAAGGTTTCAAACAAGTTTTTAAAGAAAGAAAGCCAAAAATCATTTTGACAGATGAATGTACTGAATTTACAGGAAAACAGAGCCAAAAATTATTCAAAGATAATAATATACATTGGTTTACGACTTATAATAAAGAAATAAAATCTGCAATAGCTGAGAGATTTAATAGAAGTATAAGAGAAAAAATAATGAAATATATGCATGCTAACAATACTAAAAGATATATTGATGTATTACCCAAATTACTTAAAAATTATAACAATTCATATCATAGATCTACTAAAATGACACCCATTGAGGCTAGTCGAGACGAAAATGAATCTCAAGTTTATAAAAATTTATATACGAAAAAGATCATGAAAAAACCTAAATTTAAGATAGGAGATAGAGTTAGAATATCAACAATTAAAAAAACATTCAGGAAAGTAGATTATTCTACATTTACTGAAGAGATTTTTATAGTATCTGAAGTATTAAAAACAGATCCTATTACTTATCGATTAAAAGATTTAAACAGTAAAGAAATTGAAGGAACTTTTTATGAAAATGAAATAGTAAAATATAATAAAAAAGATGATGTGTATAAAATTGAAAAAATCATAAAAAAGAAAGGTAATAAATATTTTGTAAAATGGTTAGGATATCCAGATGAATTTAATAGTTGGACGTCTGATTTATACAATGTTTAAAGATAGATGGTGATCCTTGGGAATCATTAATATGATGATTTAACGGGGTGGGATCTATCACCCCCCGATAAATATGAATAAAACTGTTATTAATACGTAGTAAATAAATGAATGTTAACTTTTTTGACGGTGTTGAAATGGTTGAATCGATTGATGTTTCAGATAATGAAGTTTCAGATAATGAAGTAGTGCAAAATTTAAAGATGAAATTAATGTATTCAGATGATGAATATTTTTATATTATAGATTATGAGAGTTTAAAACAAGGAAATAAAAGTAGAATTAGTTATTTTAATCGATTAAAAAGGAGGTATAATATTTCTCAAGAAGTTGAGGATATGTTTTTAAAATTTTTAGATTTTATGTATTATGAGAAATCAGTTAATTATTATTATTTTATGAAAAAGATTTGTGTCATTTTTAAAATTGAAAATAATATAAAGGTTCAAATACTTTGTTATAAAATCAAAAAGAAATATGAAAAAAATCTGGAATGAATTTCAAAAAATGTTTCTTAATAAATGGAGCTAACAGAAAAGTGTATACACTGTTTGACTATGAAATCAGTAAATGAGTTTTATATATATCATAGAAATGGAAATATTTATTTCCAAAGTCTTTGTAAATGTTGTGATTCCATAATCAAATAGAAAAAATTTAAATGTGAATGTGGTATGCAATATACCTATACACACAAAAAGAGACATTTAAAAAGTATTTATCACAGTAAGCATCTTCCTGGAAAAAATATTTCAAAAAATGTTTCCTAATAAATGGAGCTCACCTTAAAGTCAAAGACTATTAATGAACTTAGAAAAGGAGTAAAACTATTGAATATTAAACAACCTAAAGGCTGTAAGAAGGAAAATTTAATTAGATAATTAATTAAATATATCAGAAAAACAGATGAATATAAACCTGTGTTAGTAGATTTGTTATATTTAGATATATCAAAATATTTGGAAAAAAAGAAAAATATATTTATTGATAAACCTGAAAAACGTAAAAAAATTAAAAGGATTTTTGATTCTTTTAGTTTAAGATTTGATAAAAATAGTAATGATTTTAAATCTGCAATTTTCTTTCCTGAAGAAAAGTTACTAGAAGAAAATCTTGAAAAGTTATTTACAGAAGATAGAAAATGTCGTATATGCGGTAAATATTACGAAACTGAAGATGAAGAAAAACATATAAAGAAAGACTTAATGATTAAAAGATCAAAACAAAAGAGAAAATGTATTATTTGCGGTATATATTATATACATTTAGAAAATCACATATCAAGTCGAAAACATAAAAAAACATTATTAAATGATGAAGGTAATGTAGATATTAAGGAATATGAAACTGCTTATATATCTAGATTAAGATCATATAGATTTAATAATTGTAATAATATTAAAATCCCTCTAGAATTTTTAGAAAAGAAAAGAAAGGTTGTAATAAAAAAAATAAAGCAAATCTTGGAAGAATTTAATGGTATAAAGGTAAATTTTAAAATTTTTTTTTTGTATAAATTGAATGAAGAAATTGAAGAATTTACATTCAAAACTGAGAATCAAATTATATTAAAATCTAATGATTTACATACTTTTTATGATTATGTTATTGACAACTTAATAAATGAATCTGATGATTTTATATCAAAAGGATCTGGTTGGAGTCTTGAAGAAATTAAATTTTTGGAATTGAGAATAAATAAGTATCAACCCTTGAGAGGATCAAGTTATATTGATTTACCTGAAAACATTAAATCTAAACAAGCTATAATAAATGTAAAAAATAAAGATAATAAATGTTTTATGTGGTCTATATTATCAGCAATTCATCCTGTAAAAAAAGATCCTCAAAGAGTGTCAAAATATGAGCAATATAAAGATGAATTAAATTTTAAAGGTATTGATTTTCCTGTTTCATTAGACAATATTAAGAAATTTGAAAAACTAAATAATATATCTGTAAATGTTTATAGTTATGATGGTTCAATTTATCCACTTGGAATAACTAACAATAAATTAGAAAAACATGTAAACTTGTTTTATATGAAAGATGAAAAAAATAATCATTATTGTTGGATTAAAAATATGAATAGTTTGATCAGATCACAAATTACTAATAATCAAATATTTTTATGTGATAGATGTTTAAATTATTTTTATTCTGAGGAAAGATTAAAGATAAATGAGGAATACTGTAAAGAGAAAGAAGCTGCCACAATTAATATGCCTAAAAAAGATGAAGTTATTCAATTTAAAAATCATGAAAGAAAAATGAAAGTACCATATACTATATATGCTGATTTTGAATCTCTCTTACCTAAAATTGATACATGTGAGCAAGATCAAACTAAATCATATACTGTGAAATATCAAAAACATGTAGCAGATGCATTTTGTTATTATATCAAATATGAAAATAAATACTTTAAACCTCCTGTTGTTTATAGAGGACCTGATACAATCAAAAAGTTTGTATCTATGTTAAAAGAGGATACTCTTAAAATTGAAAAATTTATAAAAGAAAAAACTAAAAATTATGAAAGTATCAAATCAATGATAGAGTTCGATGAAAATCGTTATAAAAGAACTAATATTTGTCATATATGTGAAAAACAAATCTTAACGGATGAAAAAGTAATTGATCATTGTCATATAACTGGAAAATATAGGGGTCCTGCTCATAATGTTTGTAATTTAAATTATCAAATTCCAAAATTTATTCCAGTAAAAATTCATAATTTAACAGGTTATGATTCTCATTTGCTTATAAAAGAACTTGGATTTGATAAATCAAAAATAGATGCTATACTTAATACTGAAGAAAAATATATATCTTTCAGCAAAAAAATAGGAGGTATGAAATTGAGATTTATTGATTCATTTAAATTTATGTCTTGCAGTTTAGATAATTTATCAAAGAACTTGAGACCAGAGAATGAAATAAATAGATGTCCTCCAAAAATACGGAAAATGAAATATATTAATTACAGTATAGTGGTAATTAATTGAGAAATGTCATTTTTTTCGTTTTATCACACGTAAGCTTAGGAAGAAGCACTCCAAATTAGCTCAGAGTTCAAATTGCAGTTATTATCAAAGTAGCAGGTGTTCAAATTCCTCCGCCAGGTGGCAGGTGTTCCGCAGTGGTAGTTTCTCAGTTGTTGCGGGGTTCATTAGCGCCATGGATATCAGCGCGGAAACACGAGCTAAAGTGATTGCGCTTAGAGAACACACTTCTAAGACGTTCGAGGAAATAGGTAAAATATGTGGAGTGAGTACAGCAAGTGTCGGGAGGATCTGGAAGCGGTTTCAGGAAACAGGAAATGCTGGAACGAACCGCTCTGGAAGATGCGGCCGAAAAAGATCAACTTCGACTCGTGAAGACAAAACTTTACATCGAATGAGTGTTAAAAATCCTCGAATCAATATATAAAATCAATAAAGGTAGATAAATTATTTAAGTATTCGGGTATTATTGATGATAAATACTAATATGAATTAGAGAAAACTTAATCATTTTTCAGTGGGGGGGGGGCGTCACCCCCACTATAATTACCATATGTTTTGTATATTCATAATGATTTCATATTTTTATAATTCTTTTTAATTTTATAAAAAATGTTTAGATTTAGTTAAACATTTTGAGTTTTTCTATTAAATATATGGGGGGGGGGGGGCTCAACCCCACCCTTTAAAAACAGGGGGGCTTCCATTCAGGGCCTTTTTTTTCACGGATTTATTTTAAATAATTCACTGCATACTTTTAATATGTCTAGCTTTTTAACTAAAAAATGTTCGCTGGGTACATATATTAGAGGACTTCCATTCATTTGGAAGTCCTCTTTTTTCACGCATTTATTTTATATGTCTAGCTTTTTAACTGAAAAAGTTCAGTAATTCACTGTTAAAATTTGGGCTTAATGTAAAAAAGGTATATATACACACCTTTTTAGTTATAAAAATCATGTTTTTAATATTAAAATGGATAGAGACCTTTTTTTTTTCATAAAAAAGATAAAATAAGCTATAAAATCATGTTTTTTAGTGTAAAAAGAGTCTGTGCGCTCATACGGGTGTATGGATACTACTGACGGATACAACACTAAATATGAATTAAAAAGAACTTTAAAAATCACGATTTTGACACAAGATGGATGCCATATTTATTATGAAGTGAGTCACCTGATTTCTTCATATAATGGTCACTCGATCTCTTCATATAATGGGTGTAATTAATATTTTAAATTTTATTTAAAAAAATACCGATCATATTTTGCTGAAAGTTTTTTTATATATTTTATGAGATAATTTGTATATTTCCTAAAATTTTTAAAGCAATTTGTGAATTTTAAATTCGCTTAAAAATGTTTGAAAAATGATGTCCCATAGGGTTCAATGCATTTCATTTTTTCAACCTGGGTTCAATTCAAAACTAATTGGGTGATATTATTCATTTATATTCCCATAGGTCCCACAGACCGTCTGAACAACATACTAAAATTTCATTTTGATAAAGTCATTTTTACGACAGTTATCGTGCTAACGGACAGACAGACAGAATGAACAAAGTCATAAACACTTTTTAACTATGTTGTAAAGTGTTAATAAAAATGCAAGAGTGGATGAAATGAACGAGACTTTAAAATGTTACCTATGTAAGAAGAATACAAGATATAACATTTTAAACGTTTTCTTATTTCTAAATTAGATGAACTTTTGTAATCATTTTATTAAATAGGAAGTCATGGTTGCCGATTGGGGATTTAAAGGGGGGGGGGTCACACTCCCCCTTGGACATTAATATAACAAAGTCGAGCATCAGGTCTGTCGATGTTGTACATCATGGGCTTAATTTTGCCTCTCCCCCCTGGAAAAAGTTTTACAGGCGCCTATGTATGAAATAGAAATATATTAGAATATTATTAGCAACTGAGAGAAAAAATATATCAGTTTTGTAAATATAAACAGCTAGAACTACGAAGTAAAGCAATTCTAAGGAGTTCACTGAAAATGGGTGAGCGTGAGACCACTGTCGTCACCAATGCACTTAAACAATTTTGTATATTAATTATTTACAAATACTATACTTTAAAAATAAAAACTTAGAAATATCTTAACCACTATATGCTAAAAATCAGCTAGGAAATTATCAATGGCTTTTGTTTAATTGAGATTCTCCTGTAACGTAACTTTTAAAGGGAAATCAGATTTATTCTTTTCTAAAACTCACAAATACGTAAACGGATGCTTCGCCATATTGTTGCTGCGACTAAGTTTATTTCATAAACTACTAACTAAGTTTAATGGTAGTCATTATTAGTGTGTTTCCTTGTCTTGATATTGCTTAAATTTGGGCGAATGTCATGCTATTCGTGGAAAATGATTCATATTTTTTAGTATTATATATGACTTTTTTCTGTAAAGATTAATTAATAGAATTATGTTTGACCGAAAATGGCGGATCCATTCGCCTTGCCCAAGAAATTTTCATTCATGGAAAGTCTCATATCTAATCATCGTCTGTCATTACGTTGTTTGTAAAGGGTTGAAAATGGGGGAAGAAATATCCACGCCTTCCTGTAAGTTAGCTTATAGTTCTAGCTTATCAGCCAGTGGAGTTTAACAGGTGGGCGGAGATAATACCATGCTTCTTTCAATGAACAGTAAAAGCTAGATGATTTCAGCTTCCAGATATACGTTTTAATGGGAAAAATACTTTGAAACGTCTCATTTGAAGTAAGTAACGTGTAATAGCTTTCTAAAAAAAGAGATATATTCACAAAGTTATATTAAAAAGTATAAAAAATAAAAGTATCTTTAAATTAGATTAGAAACAAGGAAGGCTCAGCTTCTGAGCTTCAATTGGCGATACGCCACTGGTATTTACGTTGCATGATTCTGTTACATTGGCATTTATTTTCATTTTGTTACTCAGATAACTGCATTATATTTTCTGCCCAGTTAAATAAAGTACCAGGTATTGAAATAAATGTATAACCTGTTCTTCTTCTTAGACTACGGCTGTCCGATCTATCCGAAGCTGTAAGGTATCTGTTTGGATGGCCGGGAAGTGCTACATAATTTAGACCGGATCGTTGTGAGACGGCATCCACAGGGACCGTATCCTCCTTTCCCTACCACCAACTTTTTGAAAGAACTTACGGACCCACATATTTAACGTGCCCGTACAATGCGTGAGCACGGGATAACGTGTTCTTGCCTTTTCACCCCCCCCCCCCCAAAGCACTCCGGTGGACCTAAAATACTTTACGTACCCATACCACGTGGCAGAACCTAACTGAGCCGGAATTTTGATTTTCCCTAGGATAGAGAAAATTAGGAGGATCGAAAACCATCGCGGACCCCTGACACCTCCCCCCCCCCACTCTCGGTGACTTAAAGGATAAATATTTGTACACTTATAGGATCGACAACTGTGCCAAACTTAACAGAACAGGATTTCCTATCCCTTTCTTCTCGGGAGAAAAAAAAATTGGTGTTCTTCGAAAAGACTTTTCAGCCACTCCAGAAGCTTTACGGTGACTTAGAAGGCTGGATCTTTGTTCACTTATTGTATCAACCACGGGGCAGATCCTATCTGAGCCATTTTTCAATGAAAGTAAATATTTTCATTCTAAGCTCTATGCATTGTTAGTAGTTATAAAACACCGGTTCTGCGGCGGATCGGGGAGGTGGTGCCGTGTGGTGCCAGAGAAGGGTCCCTCTTTGAGAGGATCCTCTTTGGGAGGATCCTCTTTGGGAGGATGCCTCTTTGGAGTGTCTTCCCACTTTGGAGTGGACCCTCCTCTCAGAGGGTCTTGAGACCCCCAGGAGGGAGGATGCCTCTCAGTGCCCCCTCCCCTCTTTTGGAAGTTTGGTGAGGTGGTGCAGCACCGGATGCCTCTTTCGGAAGAGGGCAATTGCGAAGTCTTTCAGAGAGGCATGATGACTCATACGGAGTGAGTTTCACTCCGAGTCTTGAGAGGGAATGTCACAATCACTGACTGACCTGAGGAAGTGGTTTCAACGGATGTCGCAATCGCTGACCGACCCTTGACCTGAGGAAGAAGTTTCAAGGGATGTCGCAATCGATGACTGAGCATCACACAATCTGGAAATGACGTGTGGCAATCAGCGATTGATAACCTTAGAAGTGACCTTTGACAAGAACACACGTCCTCCCTCTCTGCTTGTCAGCGACAGACTGAAAGATCTTATCAGCGTGAAGTAGTTAAAGCGCCCTCTGGCGAATTTTGATGAAGTGCTGCCATCTATCGGCATTTTTTTTTTTTCCAAAAGAAATTAATGTTTCACTTGTCAGGAGCTGGATTCGATCTTGGGTCCAACTGATTAGAAGCCGCGCGTCTTACCATCGTGCCAAAGCACCCGTGCTGTATAGGCAGTTAACTTCGAAGTGTACCTTATCAGTGGAAGTTAGATTATTTTTCAAAGTTCATTCGAATCGCTCGGTGAATAGCGATGCACTTTATAAAGGGTGCGTTTTAAAACAGAATGCTACGGAGTGAATATAAATCTGTGTATTATAACATTATGATTTTTTTTTTAAAAACAAATGTATACACAAACTTTAAAAACACGAATGTAATAATTAGCTAAAATTGTGTTCAGTGGACATGAAACTTGTATTCAGTGAATACCATTCGACCATTCTGAGTGTTGTGTATCTAAAAACAAATGTATACACAAACTTTAAAAACACGAATGTAATAATTAGCTAAAATTGTATTCAGTGGATTTTTTTTTTTTTTTAAATAAATCAATACGATTTTTATAATAATAACGAAATGATTTCGAATGTTTAAAAACAAATTGATTACAGATTTTCAATGAACACACAAATTGTGTTCCGTGGACACAAAAATGGTGTTACATGAATACGATTCAACCCTTTATGTGTTGTGTATCTAAAAACAAATGTATACACAAACTTTAAAAACATGAATGTAATACATAGCTGAAATTATGTTTTGTGAACAGGATTCGACCCTTTCAAGTGTTGTGTATCTATAATCAAATGTATACACAAACTTTAAAATAGCGCATTTAATTAAAATGAAGTGAACAAGATTTCACCATTCTAAGTGTGTGTGTATAGCAATGTGGATTTTTTTTAAAAAATAAATCTAACTATCAATACGATTTTTATAATAATAACGAAATGATTTCGAATGTTTAAAAACAAATTGATTACAGATTTTCAATGAACACACAAATTGTGTTCCGTGGACACAAAAATGGTGTTACATGAATACGATTCGACCATTTTAAGTGTTGTGTATCTAAAAACAAATGTATACACAAACTTTAAAAACACGAATGTAATAATTAGCTAAAATTGTATTCAGTGGATTTTTTTTTTTTTTTTTTTTCAATAAATCTAACTATCAATACGATTTTTATAATAATAACGAAATGATTTCGAATGTTTAAAAACAAATTGATTACGGATGAACACACAAATTGTGTTCAATGAATACGATTCGACCATTTTAAGTGTTGTGTATCTAAAAACAAATGTATACACAAACTTTAAAAACATGAATGTAATACATAGCTGAAATTATGTTTTGTGAACAGGATTCAACCATTCTAAGTGTGTGTGTGTGATTTTTGAAAAATAAATCTAAAAGTATATAAAAATAATAATAATGAAAATTAGAACTCACAGAACGACCTCTTCACTACCCGCTGGGCAAACTCCAAATGAGTGATACACTCTCATTACGCTATTAAAAATTAGATATTATCTATAATGACGTCAGCAGTATGAGGTGTTGCCACATATTTTTTCTAATAATATATTTTAATAGTTGGATACTTCAAGGGTCTGATTTGGTACACGTAATCTGAAATACATCATTTTAATGATATTACGCATTGAATATGATTCGGCCATTTTTAAAATGGTGGATGTAATTGAAATATCGAAGTTTAGAATTTAACAAACTAACGAATTTTCACCCCCAAAAATTTTAGCATTCAGTTTAAATAAAACCCAATGAATATGATATCACCATTTTAACATCGTAATTTTACTACCATTATAGAACTTAGAAGTGAGTGTACATTATTTTTTTCAGGACACCAACACATTTTAAAATCTATTGAATAGGAATAGACCATTTTGCACATACATGTACCTAGATTTCAACACCCGGTATTAAAACCTGCTAAACATGAAACGAGTAAGTATTGTGTGAGATTTTATCACACTAACTTTCAAACTTTTTAAATTTTTAAAAATGTCCGAAATAGTTGTATTTCATCGGTAGACATAAATTGTATGGAACACATTTTTATGAAAAAAATATCTGTTTCGACAGCTTTTAAAAATAGATTTCTACAGTTGTACACTACGGTTCTAGAATTTTCTAAATACGAATCGACTGTTTGAACTACCAATGGTGGTTTTACCGATGCAAATATTTACAGGACAAATATTTCAATGAAACCGAACTTAGTTGAAGCTTCTAAGTTTGAATATTTAGAATCATTTCATATAATTTTTATATTCACATTGAAAATAGTTAACAAAATTGGAACTCACGGAGCGACAACTTACTGTCCACACTCCAAATGAGTGATACACTCTTATTACATTATTAAAAATTAGATCTTATCTATAATGATGTCATTATGTTGCCGTATTGCCACCACACAATTATTCTTTCCAAATTATGCATTTTTTTTTCTTTTTTCTTTTTAATAACTTGCTACTGTCTTATGCTATCCATTTTTTTTTCATATAAGCAGATATTCCATATACCTTCTAAATGTTAAGTTGTAATTTAAAAAAAAAAAAAGCATTAGAGGTGTATTTTACGTCTGAATTCGTCCAAGTGGAAATCCGACAATTGTAAATGCATGATTGCATCCTCACATTTCAATAGACACCACTAAAATGTGTGGATCTTATTTTGAAAAAGCTGCTCTCAGAAAGAATATGTATATGAATACATATTTTCCATAAATATACCCCCTCCCCCCCTCAATACACACAACATGCAGGCCAAAGACTCACCCAAAATACATTCCAAATCGGCTCTATAGCTTATCGCGCTTATCAGTGTAACAGATAGTAACCCAAAGTTCATGTTCGCAAAGCGAGTTAATTGCAATGTTATTGTTTTAAGCAGTTCCCATATTTAAATGAAAAATTTATCAAATTATACAATACATACAAGAGCTGGAAGATCATAGCATTTCAATATTATAGAATACTCACGAATGTTTTTTTTTTCCCCATTTAAAATTATCAAATTTTAATGCAATTTGACAAAAATTGCACAATACTTAGTGTATGACTATCAAATAAGAGCTAGGTTTTATTGTTACAACAACGTTTAAGATCATTAAACGAGTATATATATATATATTTTTTTAAAAGAAGAATAGTATATAACTTACTGTTTTTAAGGATAGGTGATTGTTAACATTGAATTTAAATGAAAGAGTGACCCTCTGAGACAAGTACAGTACATTGCAATAACATTAAAAAATATGAAAGATATGCAATTAACACCTTAAAAGAAACATGTAATGAGTTTTGATATCTTAATAGGAGACATTATTGACATGCACATAGAAATGTCACAATTTTGTGGCTGTAGGTGCTCCATAAGACCCCTCTGCTCTTAATAAATGATCCCATTTGAATGTACATATTTAACAACATACAGAAAATGACAGGACTACAACAAAATTTTACACCTATTACAGAATAACTCCCAACTTCGTAGATTTTTAAGAAACTACAGTCGAATTTTCACCGATTCTTAGAGATTGAAACACAGCATTGTTTATGAATCTTCATACTTTAGAGAATGGAACATAACTTACCATTTATTTTGAATGAATTCAGAATTTTGACATTGATTATAAATTTATGATTTAAACTCTGTAAAGTGTAAATATCCTTTGTTATGAAACTCACACTGTAGACATTTGATATGATTCGAATAAATCTATTTTTAATTTTTTATATTTTATTTTAAAAAGTGAGATTAGTAAACTTGTTACACTTGAATGTATAGATACATAACTCATAACCATATAACATTTCTTAAATGGAACATGCTTAAAAAAAAAAAAATTAGCTAATGAGTATAAATAAGAAATTCAATTTGAAAGATAAAAACCATTTAATGAATCTATTATTCATGAAATACACATTAACCATTATCAGTTGTACATTTAAACAAATAAGTTAAAATGATTTCCTTATTGCACATTCATAGTCCTCTGATTTGAATGACTCGAAAAAATTTCTATCATAGCAGTAAAAGACTTCTTCACCACGCAACAAAACTTTCTTAGCAATGTTATTAATGTCAAGATTTAGAAGCACTTGTTCAGACACTCTGTCATACATTTGTAATGGAGTGCTGTAAAGACATTCATGGTAACTTAAATCTTCAACTTGAGCAACACAGCCGACACATTTGAAAAGTTTTCTTACATGACACATGATGTTGTCATGAATACAAGAGATTAATTGTTCGAATGCAAAATTTTTGTCACAAATAAGTGATGGTAGAAAGGTTATAGTGTTCTTTATTTTTAATATTTGTGCAGGAAGCCACTCTATAAATATACTTTCTCGAAGATGTATACTAATGTTGTTAACACTATTCTGTAAACATGCTATTTGATTTTTATCTAAGGTAATATGACACTGTGTTAGACAAAATTTTGAATCATATAATTGAATTATTTTCTGCAAATGCAATTTTCCGTTGTCATTGAAACAGAACAACTCATTGCGACTGACGAAAGAGGTATCTGCATATAGAATATTGAACGACCACAATTTTTGAGAAAATTCACTCCACGTAGCCGGTGACAGTGTAACACCTTCACGCGTAGGCTGTAATTCATTTCGATCGTTAGAGAGATATTTCCATATATACACTTTTAACTTCCCATGACGAAGTTTTAAATATACATACACATTAGATCCTAAATGCCAACGACGGAGTGCATCTTGCATAAAATCTGAAGAAGTAGATTCAGTCGAAACTGATTCTGTAGTGGAAGATAACACTCCGCTATGTGTTAGAGCACAAGAAAGTAGATCTTGAGTTGAGTTTTCAACCTCGGTGAGAACTTGTGAATTGACAACGGTAGATGTTTCTGCTGGGGTTTTGGAAGACATAAGATAGGTCTCTAACCAATCCTCAGCAAATTTTTGTGAGGGCGAATTAATCACATCTGAGACAATGTCCACAGATTTTGTTTCTTCTAGGGTAGGAACAGTCAACTCCGCACTATTTACACTAGAAATTATTTGCTCGAGTGATGGCATACTTTGAATTTTAGGCATTCTTTTTAGATAGTAACATCCAACTACGACATTCACAGTATAAGATTTATTTTTAAAACACTAACATCTTAAAACATTATAATTTTGTCGCAGCTATGAACGAACCAAACCTATCCACACAACGCCCAAAGTTGAAATGACTTATCAAACAACTTCATAAGTATAATCACATAACCTAAATCGAGTGTCGTGTGCAAACAGATCACATAAGATATGAAGTGATTAGAACTTATAATTTTTAATGAATCGTACAACATTAGATTGTGGTAAATACAATTGTTATCTACATGAGAAAATTTCTATATTATTTCATTCAGCTTCGAAATCATAGAGTGAAAATATGTACCAAACTTACTTAAAGTTCCTAATTTTAAATCACATTAACATTATATACTTATAAAAATTTTATATATATTTTTATAACTTTAGGTGATATGTATCACGCGGAATATACAAGAATAGCTACCAAAAACACGAAAATAACTAACAGTATGAGGCCTTCACAAGTCGACATCCAAACTAGAAATGAACGATAAACACACTAATTACAACAATTAGATGAGAGCTTATCAGTTCTTATCTTATCTAAGATTTCACATAAAATGACGTCATCACTCCAAAGTTCACAAGATGACGTCATTGGTCCAAGGTTCGCAAGATAACCGTTTAGCCTTTTAAAATTAAGAAGTAATTAAAATTTTTATAATTGTGAATAAGTGATTTAAAATTAAGAAGTAATTAAAATCGGTAGTAATTACTTCTTAATTTTAAATCACTTATGTTATATGGTTATATGGTTATGGAAATGTTATATGGTTATGAGTTATGTATCTATACATTCAAGTGTAACAAGTTTACTAATCTCACTTTTTAAAATAAAATATAAAAAATTAAAAATAGATTTATTCGAATCATATCAAATGTCTACAGTGTGAGTTTCATAACAAAGGATATTTACACTTTACAGAGTTTAAATCATAAATTTATAATCAATGTCAAAATTCTGAATTCATTCAAAATAAATGGTAAGTTATGTTCCATTCTCTAAAGTATGAAGATTCATAAACAATGCTGTGTTTCAATCTCTAAGAATCGGTGAAAATTCGACTGTAGTTTCTTAAAAATCTACGAAGTTGGGAGTTATTCTGTAATAGGTGTAAAATTTTGTTGTAGTCCTGTCATTTTCTGTATGTTGTTAAATATGTACATTCAAATGGGATCATTTATTAAGAGCAGAGGGGTCTTATGGAGCACCTACAGCCACAAAATTGTGACATTTCTATGTGCATGTCAATAATGTCTCCTATTAAGATATCAAAACTCATTACATGTTTCTTTTAAGGTGTTAATTGCATATCTTTCATATTTTTTAATGTTATTGCAATGTACTGTACTTGTCTCAGAGGGTCACTCTTTCATTTAAATTCAATGTTAACAATCACCTATCCTTAAAAACAGTAAGTTATATACTATTCTTCTTTAAAAAAAAAATATATATATATACTCGTTTAATGATCTTAAACGTTGTTGTAACAATAAAACCTAGCTCTTATTTGATAGTCATACACTAAGTATTGTGCAATTTTTGTCAAATTGCATTAAAATTTGATAATTTTAAATGGGGAAAAAAAAAACATTCGTGAGTATTCTATAATATTGAAATGCTATGATCTTCCAGCTCTTGTATGTATTGTATAATTTGATAAATTTTTCATTTAAATATGGGAACTGCTTAAAACAATAACATTGCAATTAACTCGCTTTGCGAACATGAACTTTGGGTTACTATCTGTTACACTGATAAGCGCGATAAGCTATAGAGCCGATTTGGAATGTATTTTGGGTGAGTCTTTGGCCTGCATGTTGTGTGTATTGAGGGGGGGAGGGGGTATATTTATGGAAAATATGTATTCATATACATATTCTTTCTGAGAGCAGCTTTTTCAAAATAAGATCCACACATTTTAGTGGTGTCTATTGAAATGTGAGGATGCAATCATGCATTTACAATTGTCGGATTTCCACTTGGACGAATTCAGACGTAAAATACACCTCTAATGCTTTTTTTTTTTTTTAAATTACAACTTAACATTTAGAAGGTATATGGAATATCTGCTTATATGAAAAAAAAATGGATAGCATAAGACAGTAGCAAGTTATTAAAAAGAAAAAAGAAAAAAAAATGCATAATTTGGAAAGAATAATTGTGTGGTGGCAATACGGCAACATAATGACATCATTATAGATAAGATCTAATTTTTAATAATGTAATAAGAGTGTATCACTCATTTGGAGTGTGGACAGTAAGTTGTCGCTCCGTGAGTTCCAATTTTGTTAACTATTTTCAATGTGAATATAAAAATTATATGAAATGATTCTAAATATTCAAACTTAGAAGCTTCAACTAAGTTCGGTTTCATTGAAATATTTGTCCTGTAAATATTTGCATCGGTAAAACCACCATTGGTAGTTCAAACAGTCGATTCGTATTTAGAAAATTCTAGAACCGTAGTGTACAACTGTAGAAATCTATTTTTAAAAGCTGTCGAAACAGATATTTTTTTCATAAAAATGTGTTCCATACAATTTATGTCTACCGATGAAATACAACTATTTCGGACATTTTTAAAAATTTAAAAAGTTTGAAAGTTAGTGTGATAAAATCTCACACAATACTTACTCGTTTCATGTTTAGCAGGTTTTAATACCGGGTGTTGAAATCTAGGTACATGTATGTGCAAAATGGTCTATTCCTATTCAATAGATTTTAAAATGTGTTGGTGTCCTGAAAAAAATAATGTACACTCACTTCTAAGTTCTATAATGGTAGTAAAATTACGATGTTAAAATGGTGATATCATATTCATTGGGTTTTATTTAAACTGAATGCTAAAATTTTTGGGGGTGAAAATTCGTTAGTTTGTTAAATTCTAAACTTCGATATTTCAATTACATCCACCATTTTAAAAATGGCCGAATCATATTCAATGCGTAATATCATTAAAATGATGTATTTCAGATTACGTGTACCAAATCAGACCCTTGAAGTATCCAACTATTAAAATATATTATTAGAAAAAATATGTGGCAACACCTCATACTGCTGACGTCATTATAGATAATATCTAATTTTTAATAGCGTAATGAGAGTGTATCACTCATTTGGAGTTTGCCCAGCGGGTAGTGAAGAGGTCGTTCTGTGAGTTCTAATTTTCATTATTATTATTTTTATATACTTTTAGATTTATTTTTCAAAAATCACACACACACACTTAGAATGGTTGAATCCTGTTCACAAAACATAATTTCAGCTATGTATTACATTCATGTTTTTAAAGTTTGTGTATACATTTGTTTTTAGATACACAACACTTAAAATGGTCGAATCGTATTCATTGAACACAATTTGTGTGTTCATCCGTAATCAATTTGTTTTTAAACATTCGAAATCATTTCGTTATTATTATAAAAATCGTATTGATAGTTAGATTTATGGAAAAAAAAAAAAAAAAAAAATCCACTGAATACAATTTTAGCTAATTATTACATTCGTGTTTTTAAAGTTTGTGTATACATTTGTTTTTAGATACACAACACTTAAAATGGTCGAATCGTATTCATGTAACACCATTTTTGTGTCCACGGAACACAATTTGTGTGTTCATTGAAAATCTGTAATCAATTTGTTTTTAAACATTCGAAATCATTTCGTTATTATTATAAAAATCGTATTGATAGTTAGATTTATTTTTAAAAAAAAATCCACATTGCTATACACACACACTTAGAATGGTGAAATCTTGTTCACTTCATTTTAATTAAATGCGCTATTTTAAAGTTTGTGTATACATTTGATTATAGATACACAACACTTGAAAGGGTCGAATCCTGTTCACAAAACATAATTTCAGCTATGTATTACATTCATGTTTTTAAAGTTTGTGTATACATTTGTTTTTAGATACACAACACATAAAGGGTTGAATCGTATTCATGTAACACCATTTTTGTGTCCACGGAACACAATTTGTGTGTTCATTGAAAATCTGTAATCAATTTGTTTTTAAACATTCGAAATCATTTCGTTATTATTATAAAAATCGTATTGATTTATTTAAAAAAAAAAAAAATCCACTGAATACAATTTTAGCTAATTATTACATTCGTGTTTTTAAAGTTTGTGTATACATTTGTTTTTAGATACACAACACTCAGAATGGTCGAATGGTATTCACTGAATACAAGTTTCATGTCCACTGAACACAATTTTAGCTAATTATTACATTCGTGTTTTTAAAGTTTGTGTATACATTTGTTTTTAAAAAAAAATCATAATGTTATAATACACAGATTTATATTCACTCCGTAGCATTCTGTTTTAAAACGCACCCTTTATAAAGTGCATCGCTATTCACCGAGCGATTCGAATGAACTTTGAAAAATAATCATAATGTTATAATACACAGATTTGTATTCACTCCGTAGCATTCTGTTTTAAAACGCACCCTTGCATCGCTACTCACCGAGCGATTCGAATGAACTTTGAAAAATAATCTAACTTCCACTGATAAGGTACACTTCGAAGTTAACTGCCTATAAAGCACGGGTGCTTTGGCACGATGGTAAGACGCGCGGCTTCTAATCAGTTGGACCCAAGATCGAATCCAGCTCCTGACAAGTGAAACATTAATTTCTTTTGGAAAAAAAAAAAATGCCGATAGATGGCAGCACTTCATCAAAATTCGCCAGAGGGCGCTTTAACTACTTCACGCTGATAAGATCTTTCAGTCTGTCGCTGACCAGCAGAGAGGGAGGACGTGTGTTCTTGTCAAAGGTCACTTCTAAGGTTATCAATCGCTGATTGCCACACGTCATTTCCAGATTGTGTGATGCTCAGTCATCGATTGCGACATCCCTTGAAACTTCTTCCTCAGGTCAAGGGTCGGTCAGCGATTGCGACATCCGTTGAAACCACTTCCTCAGGTCAGTCAGTGATTGTGACATTCCCTCTCAAGACTCGGAGTGAAACTCACTCCGTATGAGTCATCATGCCTCTCTGAAAGACTTCGCAATTGCCCTCTTCCGAAAGAGGCATCCGGTGCTGCACCACCTCACCAAACTTCCAAAAGAGGGGAGGGGGCACTGAGAGGCATCCTCCCTCCTGGGGGTCTCAAGACCCTCTGAGAGGAGGGTCCACTCCAAAGAGGGAAGACACTCCAAAGAGGGAAGACACTCCAAAGAGGCATCCTCCCAAAGAGGATCCTCCCAAAGAGGATCCTCTCAAAGAGGGACCCTTCTCTGGCACCACACGGCACCACCTCCCCGATCCGCCGCAGAACCGGTGTTTTATAACTACTATTGTTTAACAAAATGAAAACTATTAAACAAGGTAGTTACAATCTAATTTTTTTTAAATACGTTTTTCATGTTATTGACAGGCTTAAATACCAGTTTAACTACATACTTTCATTTCACTCGAATTTTTAAATGTCGTTTATAAGAATTCGTATGTCTGACTGTTTGTCTGCTTGGAAATGAATTTGGCGTATTTTTAAGGTGTCGTCAAATTGATGAAAACGACGCTAAATTAATGAAAATGATGCTAAATTGAAATCGCATAATTTTCATTTTACGTTTAAATAATAGATTGACATTCAAATAGAGTAATATATGAGTGGCATATATTCAGTATATTTCGATAGTTTGTCTATCTAGCCATTCGCCCCCCCCCCCCTGGTGACACATTTGACTACCTTAGCGCCAAACTTTGCGACTATCGTAAAATGGACGAATACCAAATCGATTAAAATGTTGCCAAACTGTCGAAAATGCGATAATTCAGAAAATTTAAACTATTAATTAAATTTAATTTCTTTGATAATCCCTGTCTCTTTGAAAAAAATATTAATTTAATATTCGATTTTAATGTCTAAATATGAGTTTCACTGTTTGTGGGACAGATACGTTTCATTGGGGGGGGGGACTACCCTTCAAAACAAAGAGTAATATGTTTGAAAGGTAAAGTCCCAATGCAGCCGTTTACTAATCTCCATACATTGTTCAACAAAATGAAAGCTATTACACAAAGCAGTTGTAATACAATATTTTTAAAAGATATTTTTCTCCATGTTTTTCACAGGCTTAGATATTAGTTTAACTACATATTTTCACTGTATTCGAATTTTTATTTGCCATTTATAAAAATTCGTATTCCTTGCAATATAAATAGCACGATGCGTAAACAGTATTTGATATGATAAATAATAAATAACACACGCATTCGAAACGCATAAAAAGTCATAAGTCCACATTATCACCGTATGACGGCACATTTAAGTCCTGTGATCAAATGCAAGAAGAAAAATGGCCCAAAATTTGCTGGTGGAATAATGCCATCATCGCCCAAAGGCTTATAGTCAGGTAGATAACGACGCAAATCATTGACTTGACATTAATAGGGGGTCATAAATTGTCTTTCACCATTTGTTTCATAAAGCGGCTACATATTTTGTATATACTTTTTTCACCGCCCCTATTCAAATGATGTATTTAATTTGCATAGCGTGAATTACGGTCGTTTCATAAGACATGAAAACAGCTTCAGATTTCGGCGAATAGCAATAACATACGTCAAATAGTTTGCCGGAGATACATAGTTGAATGTATTTAAGGCCGATGCAATAAATTGCGCCGTTACTTGTGTTAAATTGTGATTGTGCTTTTAAGGATGAAATAAAAATGTGATAAATTTGAGCGGAACTGGAAATAGGCTGATAACATGAAAAATAGAACGTTTTGTTTATAAAACAGTATAGAATAAAAAAAAATCTAAGCTAGTTTTGGTGATAAAAACGGACCAGGACAAATGAGACAGGACGGCCAGTCCAGCAAAAGCGAGAACATGTCTGTCAACGGCTCCTGATTGAAATTTTTATTGACAGATATTTTCCTGCGTTTTCTGGAATGATTGCTCTATTTCATTTTTACTAATGAAGAAGGATCTTTTATGAAATCCGAAACCGGTTGATATTCTTAAATATTCTCTGCTATTTTATAGGACATTTTAATAGTTTGTGCGGATTAATTTAGGGTTTCTTAAGTACCCCGATAATTTTGTTAGAAAATTACCATGAGTGCACACGTTAGATTTATCTATAGTAAAGTGACCATCCCCGATCGAATAGAAGTGGCTGCAGCGCCTCTAGTGGAGAATTAGAAAGGTTATATTGGACAATGAAATCGGTAACTAAATGATGTAGACGTAAGAAAAAAACCCTACAAGGATATAGAGTTAATAAGTACAAATTGAGAGAATGAAATGCGTGTAAAAAAGGTAATATATCAAGACCTTGTATAATTCAGGGTCTGTAACACGGTGACATCTGTAATTATTTTCAATGTACATTTTCTTTTGAATTCAAATGCGTATTGTCTGATGCAGGACATTTGATACAGGTTCTACATTTGATTCCTGTTCATGTAAGTATTGTTTATTGTATCATTCCTGAATAAAATAATCACTAATATATCGCCAGTAACCCCACTGTGTGATGTGATTGCGTTTAACAATGAATTTGTGAAATGACTTTTGTCATTTCACAAAATCACTGTTTTGACAATTCACTGTTTTGAGAATATTAGCGGCTGTTTGTGAAATGACTTTGGTCAATGTTTTGAGAATAGTAGCAGCTGTTTTGTGAAATAACTTCCGTCAATGCTTTGAGAATAGTAGCAGCTGTTTTGTGAAATGACTTTTGTCAATGTTTTGAGAATAGTAGCAGCTGTTTTGTGAAATAACTTCCGTTAATGTTTTGAGAATAGTAGCAGCTGTTTTGTGAAATGACTTTGGTCAATGTTTTGAGAATAGTAGCAGCTGTTTTGTGAAATAACTTCCGTCAATGTTTTGAGAATAGTAGCAGCTGTTTTGTGAAATAACTTCCGTCAATGTTTTGAGAATAGTAGCAGCTGTTTTGTGAAATGACTTTGGTCAATGTTTTGAGAATAGTAGCAGCTGTTTTGTGAAATGACTTTCGCCAATGTTTTGAGAATAGTAGCAGCTGTTTTGTGAAATGACTATTGTCAATGTTTTGAGAATAGTATTCGTTATTTTGTGAAATGAGTAGAGCATTTAAGTGCCGTTTTACTGTATATTGTTCCTGTTTCCGCTGTGCTTCTGAATAAACGTGTTAGTTATTCAGAAATTTGGGCTTATTCTTGTATCCTGAGTGCACACCCACGATTCCAGAGGAGACGTCGTAACATTACGTTCCAGTTCTCATTTGAAAACACAATTTTGGGCGGGGTAACATAGTCCAATGGATTTAAAAAAATTAATAATTATGTGAGATTAGAATACACGATCACATTCAGACTAACATACACATTGATATATCACTAAAATATGAAAGAATTTAAGACTAGGGTAAACGGGTGCGTTCGAACTCTTTGTTGTATAAAAAAAAATCTGAATTTCGTGATATTTAATGCGTTACTTGTTACTAGAAGGGTGAGCTTCCCCCCCCCCCCCAATGAAACGTAACTATCCCTTAAACAGTGAAATTAATTATATTTTGACATTGAAATCGAATATTAAATTAATATTTTTTCAAGGCGACAGGGATTATCAAGGAAATTAAATTAATTAATAGTTTTGATTCTCCGAGTTATCGCATTATCGATAATTTGGCAACATTTTAATCGATTTGGCATTCTTCCATTTTACGACATTTTCCCGAAAGTCTCAAAGTTTATCTGTAAGGTCGCCAAATGCGTCACCAAGGGGGACAGATAGCTAGATAGGCAGACTATTGAATGATACTGAATATATGCCATCCATATATTACTTTGTTTGAATTTCAAACTATTATTAAAATTTAAAATGAAAATTATGCGATTTCAATTTAGCATCATTTTCATTAATTTAGCGTCATTTTCATCAATTTCGCGACACTTTAAAATGTCGTCAAATTAATTTCCAAGCTTTCCAGATAGACAAACAGACAAAAATACAGTTATATAGATAATTATACAGAAGGACCCGATGGATCATTATAGTATACAAGCCTTTCAAAATCGTTGATTATCCAGAAGAGGCCAAAGTTATCCAGAATCGGTATTCTATGAAACTCGTTGGCCTTACAAAAAGAGGTCGAGGTTATCCATAATCGGTATTCTATGAAACTCGTTGGCCTTACAAAAAGAGGTCGAGGTTATCCAGAATCGGTATTCTATGAAACTCGTTGGCCTTACAAAAAGAGGTCGAGGTTATCCAGAATCGGTATTTCATGAAACTCGTTGGCCTTACAAATAGAGGTCGAGGTTATCCAGAATCGGTATTCTATGAAACTCGTTGGCCTTACAAAAAGAGGTCGAGGTTATCCAGAATCGGTATTCTATGAAAGTCGTTGGCCTTACAAAAAGATGTCGAGGTTATCCAGATTCGGTATTCTATGAAAGTCGTTGGCCTTACAAAAAGAGGTCGAGGTTATCCAGAATCGGTATTCTATGAAACTCGTTGGCCTTACAAAAAGAGGTCGAGGTTATCCAGAATCGGTATTCTATGAAACTCGTTGGCCTTACAAAAAGATGTCGAGGTTATCCAGATTCGGTATTCTATGAAAGTCGTTGGCCTTACAAAAAGATGTCGAGGTTATCCAGAATCGGTATTTTATAAATTGCAAACGGTTCTTGGAAAATTTGGTCTATTTTCTAAGGCTCTTCTCCACAAATAACAATTTATTTCATTAACTCTGGAAATAAAAAATATGAAAGATCAATCATGCATAAAGCATTGATTATGAAACACTTTCCAACTTCAATGTAATTTTATTTTAACATATCTAAAATGCGATACATTCCTCGGCAATATTGTTAAAATTATCACAATACTACATTAATTTATTATATTTGAAAACTTAAAATTTCATCGAAAAAAATGAACTTTATTCAAATGACGGCATTGAAATATAAATTACCTGGTTTAAACATCTCTAAAATGCGATACATTCCTCGGTAATATTTTTAACATTATCATAATACAGCAATAATTTATTTTATTTGAAAACTTCGAATCGAAAACAAATGAACTTTACTCAAATGACTTCATCGAAATACAAATCGTTCGGCTCTCTCTATAAAAGCAGCATTTCATTCATAAACTTTTTCTATTCCTTTCATTCATCACAATAATATAATAATTTATTTTATTTAAAAACTTAAAACTATGGAGGTACAAGTAATTTAACTCTATGCTTAAAACTTCATCAAAAAATCGTCTTCTTCTCTGTGTAAAATTAATAAATGTTTCATTCATATCAGCTGTATTGCAGATTCCATGAGCTAAATAATTTTGCGTTAAAGAAATGCAGCAATTCTTATACAACTCATTCTGCATCTTTTGATATTTACACTCTCCATAAGTGAAAATTAGGCTTCGCTGTAGAAATAATCAAAATTTGATGATTATTTAAACTCGAATATATTGTAATTGCATTGTTTCAGTACGAAGATAAGAATTTAAGCAAAATTAAAGCGGTTTTAAGACGGATACAGCACTCAATATGAATTAAAAAGAACTTTAAAAATCATGATTTTGACACAAGATGGATGCCATATTTTATTTTGAAGTGGGTCGCGTGATCTCTTCATATAATGGTCACGTGATCTCTTCATATAAAGGGTGTAATTATTTTTTAAATTTATACTTAAAAAACTACTGAATATATTTTGCTCAATTTTTTTTTATATATTTTATGGGATAATTTGAATATTTATTAAAATTTTCGAAGCAATTTGTGAATGTTAAATTCGCTTAAAAAATGTTTGAAAAATTAGGTCCCATAGGATTCAATGTATTTCATTTTTTCAATCCTGGTTCAATGCAAAACTAATTGGGTGATATTATTCATTTATATTCCTATAGGTCCCACAGACCGTCTGAACAACATACTAAAATTTTATTTTGGTAAAGTCATTTTTACGGCAGTTATCGTGCTAACGGACGGACAGACAGAGAGACAGAATGAATAAAGTCATAAACACTTTTCAACTGTGTTGTAAAGTGTTAAAAAGCTTTATTCCACTATGAAATCATTAAACGTTTGTATTATTATTAATGACATTTAAAATTGAGTCATAAAATGTATGTCTGGTTCAAGATCAGTGTTAGCGTTTTATAACTCGACTGGTGATATATGACAAAAGTTTGAGTAATATCCCGCATATTGGCAACGGAGACGCCGGTCTATGAGATTACGTATATGAGTAATGATAAAGTGTAGGTTATATAATCTTAATTTATGACGGAGCATTCTCAAGAGTTCAGTCGACAGGCGCAAATTTATTGGAAATAAATCAAATTGAAATGCAATTGCAGCACTTCTATATGTTTTATAAGGATAATGAAAATTATAATATTCGCTCTAAATTTGTCATGAAAGAAGACATTAATATGTACATTTTGCAGTGAAGTGACCACTGAAATTTCGAAATAGAATTGTTTGATAGGATTGTTTAGTTTCTTATTTATTCATTTATTTTGTATTAAATCGCACGCATCCAGCCACGTTAGTATGTAGGCGAATGGACGTGTTTTGCGATTTAAAATGGGCGAATTCGCAACGTGTAAAGTCGCGACTTTTGAATGGGAGGTTAAGTTCTTGGCCTGCGTCTAAAAAAATTCGAAAATTTAAAAACATTAATAGATTCAAAAATTCAAATGTATTAATAAGTTCGGAAATTAAAAACATTAATAGATGAGTGAAAAATAGGATGAGAAGGGGCAACTGAGTCCAGAAAACGGGATTTTGCTATATGGTGAAATTCCCACTTTTGTCTGCAAGATGCTAACAAGATTTCCGTCACTAATTTTGCACAACCTAAAATTTTATCTCGTCTAACTGCGTTTTTGACCTCTATAGCTTTTTCCTCTATAGTTTTGAATTCTGTAGTTTAACTAAGGCAATTTTTTTCTGTCAAAAATCCTCCGTGAATGGCGTGCTTCCTATCGCATCATTGATATACTTTGTCTAACAAAATATTCCTACTTTCCCTCCAGCAATGAATGAAGTAACATGAATTCTGGAAATAATTCAAAATTTAAGCAATTCAGAGAGACTATTTTTCAGCAGCGATATATTACTTTATAACAATGATCGTTCAATACTTCATTTATGAGACTCTATTACGATTAGATTTTGGTCAAGTTCTAGGAAAACAAGACTAATTTCGCGGTAATATCGAAAAATAAAAATCGATAAGCTTGAGAATCGATATTTCTTTGTTTATATTTGTTCCTGAAAATGGATGATTTTCGACTGTAAAGGTTTTAATTCAAACAAATCAGTGTCGGGTTTACAAAGCCTGAGAATGTCGTCTTTCTTTTACAGATAAATAGCGATTATTTCATGGTTGAATGTTATATATCCCAAGATAATTTCGATAAGTTGGGCACAATTTTATCTTACAAGGGAAGGCTTTGCAATAGTTCTCTCGGATTGCAATCTTTCATGTCCTATCTTGTAAAGGACCATGAATAATGACAAAACGCCACGGCTTTCATCTGCTAAGTGATAGGGGACGCCACAATAACAATCTGAAGTTGTCATGTAAACGTGCTCTACTGACGTGTATTATTTACATTTTAGTGTGAAAATATTATCCTTTTCAGTTATTATTATTATTACTAAATAACACCTGAAAAAACAACAAAATATGCACAGCCGTTAGACTGTTACTTCTTCAATCCTTATAAGGCATTTGTAAAACGTATCGAAGACTACATAAAAATTCGAGCTGCATGCATTGAAGGGGTCCATATTGAAGACATCGATGAATTTTGAACCAACATCGATGAAGAGGCCAACAGAAAGTTAAATGACAGATTATTTATTTTAAAACTGCATTCATTCGTGTACAATTAACTTGGCGCTGATATATTTCAAGATATGGTAATATATTCTTGGAAAAAAGCTGGATATTCGGTTGAAAAATTCATTACAAAATTTAACAAGGTAATGGCAACTGTATTTAATATTGATTCAGCAACTTGTTTCATTGTAAATTGCAATGATTATGCATTTGTTAAATGTGCACATTGTAACGTTTTCATTTGTATTGATCACACATTTAATCATTCCCATTCATAATTTCAAAATTACAAATAATTTAAATCATTCATTATTTTACAAATTTCATTTACTTTGACTTTCATTGTAATACAGTCAATAGTTTTGCTGATTAGTTCAGTTTTGGTTTCCAAAAATTTCAGCCTTTGTCTTTGTTTGATCAACCTTTGCGACCATGTCTTGGCAGTTGTTTAGCTAATTAATAAGATAAATTATATTAGTAATAAATTTATCGTTTACTACTTACCATTATTGTCCATTTTATTTCAAAATAATAATAATGATTGAAAAGGATAATATTTTCGCACTAAAATGTTAATAATACACGTCAGATCAGCATGTTTGCATGACAACTTCAGATTGTTATTGTGGCGCCCCCTATCATTTAACAGATGAAAGTCATGGCGTTTTATCATTATTCATGGTCCTTTACAAGATAGGACATGGAAGATTGCAATCCGAGAGAACTATTGCAAAGCCTTCCCTTGTTAGACGTAGATCTCTCGTCGTAAAATATTGAAAATATATTGATTTTCTAAAGAAAAACGTGAATTATTCTACAATTAAATTATTCAGGGCCAACGACCGTACCGTGCTGAAAACACCGGTTCTCGTTAGATCACCGAAGTCAGGCAGCATCGGGCGCGGTTAGTACTTGGGTGGGTGACCACCTGGGAACACCGCGTGTTGTTGGTTCTTTTCGGGCGCGGCAGCCCAGTGGTTAGTGCGCGATTCTCGTCGCTGCCAGAACTGCCGCCGTGTTCATGCGGAGTACGATCACGTTAAACATGTGGGTCCGTAAGTCCTTCCGAGAGGTTGGTGGTAGGGGAAGAAGGGTACGGTCCCTGTGGATGCCTCCCCCACTGGGTTCCGGTCTAAATTGGGTGGCACTTCCCGGTCGTCCAAACAGTTACCTTACACCTTTCTGGTAGGTCGGACAGTCTGGGTCTCAACAACAACAATTAAATTATTCAGGAGTGGGACAGCCCAGTGGTTAGCACTTGGTTATTGCACTCAGACGACCCGAGTTCGATTTTCGACTCTGCCCAAACTATCTCAGTGTTTACTCGGAGTACAGATGAGTTGGATGTGTGTGTCCGTAAATCCTTCCAAGAGGTAGGTGGTAAGAGAAGGAGGGTATTGTACCAGACGATGCCGTCCCGCCACTAGGTTCTGGTCTAAATTGGGTGGCACTTCCCAGTCGACCAAACATATATCTTACATCTCCGTGTAGGTCGGACGGTCTGTGTTGAAGATGAAGAATGAAATTATTCGAAACTTCTGCAGAAAAAGAGTGAATGAAATGGAGATTCCCTGTTTCCTCTTAATTACTTAGTTTGGGCCAACCCATAGTGAAGAAAATATAGTATTGTTTATGAAATTGGAAGACCAAAATGAATGACAGTATTCCAATGAAATTTGTATCAGAAATCAGTTATGTCACAGTAAATAACTGATTACATTTTCAGAGCTATACAATATTTTCTACTTCAAAATTCAGTATCATACGAAGACACTTCTAGCAGCAATATTAACTTCAGTACGGCGAGGCATTGAATAAAAGAGGTTTATGATATCGCTGTGGGAAATAGATTGTAAGACCAAAGTCAATTTGTGCTCGATATCGGAGGCGTTTTATAGTCCAGTTGCTTAGTTATCATGTCCCAGACATTTTCGATTGTTGTCATGCCTGGCGGACGTGCAGGTGATGGAAGAAAAGGTATGTGTCGTGCGAGGAAAATACCTTGAAAAATTCCTGATCGCATGTTGTTGTTGAGATCCAGACTGTCCGACCTACCAGAAAGGTGTAAGGTAACCGTTTGGACGGCCGGGAAGTGTCACCCAATTTAGACCGGAACCCAGTGGGGGAAGCATCCACAGGGACCGTACCCTCCTTCCCCTACCACCAACCTCACGGAAGAACTTACGGACCCACATGTTTAACGTGATCGTACTCCGCATGAACACGGCGGCAGTTGTGGCAGCGTGCAAATCTAGTGCGCAAACTACCGGGCTACCGCGCCCGAAATGTGCCAACAGCACGCGGTGTTCCCAGGTGGTCACCCACCCAAGTACTAACCGCGCTCGATTCTGCTTGACTTCTGTGATCTAACGAGAACCGGTGTTTTTTGCACGGTAGGGCCGTTGGCTCCTCCTGTTCGCATGTGGAACATCATTGTCTTTATTATTTTGCTGGGAGAATTCTAATGGCAGTGAATCACCTCTGCTTTTTAAACATATTTGATGTATTGTTCGATTTTGAGGGTTCCCTGATTTCGTATCAGGCGATATTGTAAATGAACTTTACATCTGCACCACACACTATGAGACTTGACGATTGGATGCTGGGACGATAGGATGCTGCAAGCTACCGTTCACCACCATTGTGATGCAGCAAGTTGAGTTCCCTACAATTATGGTGTAGCAAGTGTGACCATTATGATGCAGCAAGTTGAATCATGATTCGTCAGAAAACACAGCCAAATGCTCATTAGCACGCCAATGTTTGTGTTCTAAACCTATAGGATCACAGGCTGTTCTTTGTGATTTGAAGTTTGGGAATAAAATGGCGACAGTACCCTGGTTTAGTAGACAGAAACCGCCAAAGATGCTTTTCACGCATGTAAGGATTTATTTTCAAGTGCATTATTATTGGCTTATTCTACAACAAACAGTGAATTTTCATTATCTGTAGACGCATCACGTCTGGATATAGGATCGGTTTTACAGCAACTTTAAAGTGTGAAATTATGCTCGTCGGCGTTTTATTTCACGAAAGCTAAATGCCACAGAACGCAAGTACAGTGCATACGATCGTGAGCTGCTTGCAACATAGTCTGTCGTAAAGCATTTTTGGCTCATGCTGTAAGGACACATTTTCTTTCTACACACACATTACAAGCCTTTTACATTTGTGTTTCAGCAAACAGCCGAGCAGATGTCTCCACGTCAATCTGGAGTTAGTTCAATTCGCAACAGACATTTCTATAAATTCATGGTTTTTACTAATACAGAAGCAGACGCACTTTCTCACATCGAAGAGATTAATATTCCATATGCGTTCGATTTCAAGGCCATAGCAAAACCTCAAAGTGAAGACGAGCTAAGCGATCTAAACAATCCATATCCAAATGTACGTCTGAAATGCATCTCGTTTAATCCATCAGGCATTATATTGCAATACGACACCTTAAAGGGCAAAATACAACCTTTGATACCACGAAAATTTCGATGTGTATTGCATTATCTACAATATCGCTCATCTAGAAGTCCAAGGCGCTCTAAACATGGTACACAAATGATTTAGCCCATTGCTCTGGAAGGACTGTACAACATAGATCGCACGGCTCACCATAAGATCTAGAGCAAGGGTCGGCAAACTTTTGAGAAGGGAAAGCTAAACCTGTCCCTTACAACAATTTGAAAATTATTCTAGAGCTATAAACATATTTTTACAAATAAAGAAAATTTAAAGTAATATTATAGCAAGTTATAATATTAATTATATCTTCATTAAATGAAGAAAAAAATTACGCGAAAAATTTCTCTCATTAGTTTTAATTATTGTCAGCAATGAACTTTCATTTCCTTAGAAAGTATCTATGTCAGGTTTGTAACTAGTCGTTTTTAATTTAAGGCAAGATTCCAAGTTGGTATCAGTATTTTGGCTCTTAAATGCACATTTAATGAATGCCACGAAGCTTTGCAAGACCTATAAAACAAATGAATTCACCATTATGTGAATAAAATCCTTTAAAAATTTTATAAATGAAACTATGAATGATTCAATTTTACTTCAGAGTACCACATATACGCAAGCAAAGAGCCGCAGTTCGCCGACCCCTGGTCTAGAGAAACTAGGGGTGTGGCTGATGTAATTCCGAAACAGTTATGCTGAATGGTGGCGTACGTGTATTGCCTGTCCAAAATCAAAGGTGAAACGACACACAAAATCATCATTAGGAAATTTTGGTATACCTAGCAGATTTCAGCATTTTCATACAGACAGAGTCAGAATTTTGCCCGTATCAAAAAGGGTTTCGATATCTATTCAGTTGTGTTGACCGTTTCATGCACTGGTCATAAACCATTCCTTTAGTTGACCAAACGCCAGTCCAGTCACAGTCCCAGAAACATTCTATAACCGGATAGATACCAATTCGGAGTGCACGAGGTTATCATTTTCTATCAAGAGTGACAATTTGAGAGTAAGCTGTTTCATCATTTGTTGCGATATTTAGGAAAAGAAAACCCTAACGACTACATATAATTATGCGGTCAATCACACGTACTTCAATTTCAATCCCATGTTCTATTATACTGATGCAGTTCTGAAAGGAATGGTGATAAATACGTTTGAAAAAAATAATCCGTGCAATAGATTAATGTTAATGTGTTTAGAATTATCCTTTTTGCAGTAAAAAATAAATGTTGTATAAAAAAAAGCAGGCACATGATGTAGTACAATAATTAACCCTTTTCGTTGACAGTATATTTTATTATCTGTGTGCATGTTATGTGGAAACCGAACGCTTTCCATACCAAGTGAAAACGGTCTACAACTCTGTAATTGAAAATTTTCACCCATCTAACTTCGTTTTCCAGATAGGAATACTGACTTTTTTAATTCCCCACTAGAGGCGCTACAAACGTTCTAAATCGATAGCGCATAGTCCCTTTCCTATGAGTAGACCCTGCTTTTGCAGCTCTAGAGCGGTTTAATCGAAAGTTAAAAGGATGCATAAGAACTTGGGAGTGAATCCTATATACAAAAGACGAACGCAACCAAATACTTCCAATTTTTGAAGTTCAAAAATAAAAATTGTCTGTATTCAGTTACCCATCTCTATCGAAATGTCATTTCTGGCCTAGTTCCCTAAAAAGGACCTGACACAGCTAATTCTAAGAGCAGGAAAATCGGTGAGTCCGGACATCGATTTTATTTTGTTTGGAATTGTCTCTGGAAATGTATTGTTCTTCCTCATAAAGGCTTTAAATTGAACCAGCAAAGGCTTCTAGCTTTTATTTAATAGGAGAGGAATTTTTCTTTTTATTTCATGCCTTTGGATAAATGGCTATTATTTCAGGTGACTATTTTCAGGAAGTATTTTTATTCGTATTTTAAAGAAGCATGATGGGTTTATGCTTTGAATTTGCAGCTCTTCATGTGCAAAATATCGTAAATTATACTCTCTTCTTAACGATAGAAAATCGGTCTATTTTAAATGTTTACTCATTACAAATTTTTTGATAGAGAAAAATTGTGATTTTACTCGCTGATTGTTTTACTTTGGTTTGGTTTGACACATGGGAAAGTGTTTAGAATACTCATAACACTTAATCACAAAGAATCAGATTATATATCGTTAAATGAAACTTCTTGATTGAGATGATAATACGGATATCCTCCTTGTGTTAAATTTTAATGTTTTTCCTAGTATAATGAAGCCATCAGTCGTTCAGTAGAATAACCTGAATTATAGACGCACACTTTTAAAACGCAAGGAAATATTTATTAAAATTTATCAAAAATAAAAAAGCAATTACAAGCGCAAAACTCATTTTCCACCCAAACCAGCTTCACTGGCTACTGAATCATGGAAATTTCAGCCACAGAGAGTGAGCTCAATGCTCAACTCAGGTAATACTTGTGTCAAGTGTCAAAGTTTTCCAGGTTTCCTAGTACATGATATAAATAAAGTGCATTTTTCCTTCCAGAGCACTCTGGGAAAGAAACCCTTGGTAATTTGATGCTATCTAGCAATTTGTAGTTTATAACTCTTTACACCACTCTCTTTACTACTTTTCACTGATCCACTGTAGCAAGAGGAAATCGCTCTCCAATTTCACACATCATAATTCGTGGATAAGTTTTGTGCTTTTTAACACACTCAGCAGGAAATTATCTATTGTTGTAAATACAGCAAGATTATGCGTTGTTGTGGATGTTGTTGAGACCCAGATTGTCCGACCTACCAGAAAGGTGTAAGGTAACAGTTTGGACGGCCGGGAAGTGCCACCCAATTTAGACTGGAACCCAATGGGGGAGGCATCCACACGGACCGTACCCTCCTTCCCCTACCACCAACCTCTCGGAAGGACTTACGGATCCACATGTTTAACGTGATCGCACTCCGCGTGAACACGGCGGCAGTTTTGGCAGTGACAGGAATCGAACCCGGACCTACAGAGTGCAATTCCCGCCGCTAACCACTGGACTACCGCGCCCAGCAAGATTATGTGTGCATCATTTTGCGAAAATTTGTGGTGAACGCCAGAGTTTTAAAGAACCCTTCTGACTCTTATTCCTGTTAGTATTTCATTGTAGTGACCTATCTTCTTTCTTATCTCTATTCCTGTTAGGATGCCATTGTAGAGACCTAGCTTCTTTCTTATCTCTATTCAAGTGTAACTGTAGAGGATTCAACTTAGATCTGTCAAAAGGGATCTAACTCAAAACTAAATTAACGATGTCCAGGACCTGTCGGCCCAGAGCAATAACACACGCATGCACTTATTTAATCTAACTACATTTATAGTGTACTTCCCTCTGATTGCAGCAGCTGGCTGTTTAAATAAACTGCAAGACATAGACCACAACCAGTATTGCACGCGCCCATAATGAGACACAAATATATAATATAATACACTTTACGGGCCTGGTGTTATTTAGCTTAAACCGTAGATGAGTTACAAATCTTCTCCTGCCTCGCACCGTATTGCGGCTAACCCAGGATACTAGACCATTCTAGCCATAGTAGTATCCAGTTGGGTTCCATTCAGCTAGGCTGCCGTCCAACTTTCGTACTCAGCCAACTCTTACAATCACTCAATCAAAGAATCTCCTTGAACCCTCTTGAATTCACAACTGAATACTCTTTCTTACTCGCGACCCGAAACTTTATCGTTCTACGTCAGGGTCGCAGAAAATGTTTCTTAGCTCATTGATCTATCTAACCGACTCAATTAGAATTCTTAATGCAAAATAAACATAAATTTTAATGGAAACTGAGGGAAATAATAATCGAAAGGTTATTTAGACCTCACAAAGTCTGTCATACCATACACCCGGCTTGAAATTTTAAAATTAAGCTCAGCCGGCAATGACCAAGTTCATACTCACAAAACCCGTCTATAAGAGGCGTTTACAAAGTAAAACAAGAATTCCCCTAACACAAAATTCGAAATTTAATATTTAATAAATGGTTCAATAACAATGCCTTTTGAACATTTACAGGACCCCATCAAGGCCACAATACATTGTTCCTGGTCATGTTCCAGGGGACAAAAAAAGAAACAGAAATGAGTTGGCACTGTTAATTTTGAGAAAAGAAAAATCAATAGGACCGTCTATCGATTTTGCTTTGTTTAGATTTGTCTCCCGAGATGTATTATCCTCGATTGCAAAGGATTTAATTGACGCAGCTAAGAGTGTCTAGGTTTCAGAAGTATGTGGATTTTCTTCTTTTTCACCTTTAGATAAATGACTACTATTGCAGGGTCGATAATTTTGATGGGAATGAATAACTTATGTCTTCAATCTAGAGCCTTTATAGTAATTAAAACCGATAAACAGCAGAACTCGCTTATAAAACATCCGCATTTAGAGAGTTTCCAGATTTAACGAAGACGTTATGTATTTTATTTGGTTCAATGTCAATTTAATCATGATTTGCTTTCTATTAATGAGCAAAATTTAGAATCCCTAGAGTTGACGAGCAATTCTAAGGCGACGTGGACGTCACTGAGTATGTAAAAATCCCTTGGATACTTCGCGCACTGATCAGTGCATTGCAATAAACTTTAAAAGAGCAAGGACTTTAGTTGGGGTGGTGGTAGTCAGTGGTTAATGGGCGGGGATTGCACTCGAACGACTCGAGTTTGAGTACCGGCTTTGTCTGTGCCGATTTTAAATTGTCTATTAAATTATATTTGTCGAAAATGCATTTTAAATTAAATTAATTATTAATTTGTATATTAATCATACAAGTAATATGTTCTAAAAATTACTGTTGTGTACATTGCGTTGGTGGCCGCAAAGCCCACCTAATGTTGTGCTTAACGGGATACTAAGTTAACAAACTAAAATAAGGTTGATAGTAAAGGAACAAACATTTATTTATCACATACTTAATTTACACTCTTTATATTACAAATTAAATAAGTATCACAATAGTGGAATACATCTCAAAGGTAGTTTGGGGGGTGTAATGCCAGATAAATTGATATTTGGTTGGAGCACTTGGTCGGATGCATTAATTAGCTTTTCCTTAAAAAACACAAATTTAGACAAAGAGGTTATCCTCATATAGTTATAATTCTACGGTACTTGAATTTCTTTTATATATCTTGAAAAACACCGATGCTTTGTCACAATTTACAACTTGCAATACCAGATGAACATGAGCTCTCCTTCGAACTCCTATATCAGAGACGCATACACAACTCTTAACACTGCTACTGCAGCTTGCTCTCCACTAGTCCAACTCCAACAGCCTGCCTTGACCAATTCTACCCTATCAACTTCGAGCAACTCTCACTTATATCCTCTTTCCGCTGGACGGTCTACGTGCTGGTATGTCGACATGAGGGCTAATCCGTAGACATGGGGTCACCGTCTCGGTTGCCGCCAAATGGCATAGCGTGGTATGTGGACATGGGGCGTGATATGTAAGACATGGGGCCACCTGTATATTACCGCCAATGTACTTAGCGTGGGCATATTCAATCCGCCCGCATTCCTTGCTCCATCATTTCTTAATCCATCCAAATCTTTAATATTTTACATTTCTGGCATTACACTGTCCATGTCACCAAATCGATTAAAAGATCTTGAAATTAATAAAATTTCGCCAAATCAATGAAATTAATTGTGTTATGTTAGGGGATAGTATTGTAACTATGTTTCGTCAATTTGTCGCTAAATGCAACTATCAGTCCAATAGTCCTACTTGCGAAAAAATTTGGCTCCATTCTTAAAAATTCGAATTTATTTCTTCAAATTTGCCACGAATCTTGCATGACAATGTATTTTACGTAAACAGCTGATGTGTGTTAATATTTAATATTATAATACCTTTTAAATCCCTAGCATTTTTAAAACTAATTTACACTGACTAGCACCGCCATTATATATGTCATTATCTGTTCCGGAATTATGATTGTTTCTCATAGAAAATAATGCCATGGAAATCTTAAATTTCGCATTATTCACGCTAATCATGTGAACAATACACAGTTCTATTTATGCTTTGTGCAAAGCAAATATGTGGCTCTATATTTACCCTGTTTTTATTTCACATATTCTTTATGCGAACATTGACATTAAGACAACAGTAAACCCTCCTATAACGCGGTATTCTCATAATTCGGTTTCCAAATAATGCGGAGCAGAAATTGTGACAGCTGTCCCATACAGCAGTACTCAGAAAACACGGTTTCCATATAACGCGGCAGTCTTATAACGCGGTTACTCTCTTACGGTTGAAATTAATGGATTTAAATATATAAAAAAAAATTTCAGCAAAATATATTTAGTAGTTTTAGTAGTTTTTAAATAAAAATTAAAATAATAATTATACCCTTTATATGGAGAGATCACGTGACCAATATATGAAGAGATCACGTGACCCACTTCAAAATAAAATATGGCATCCATCTCGTGTCAAAATCGTGATTTTTAAAGTTCTTTTTAATTTATATTTAATGTTGTATCCGTCCTAAAACCGCTTTATTTTTGCTTAAATTCTGTGCATCTACATACGGAAACAACGCAATTATAATATATTTGAGTTTAAATGATCACCCAAATTTGATTATTTCTACTACGAAGCATACTTTTCACTTATGGAAAATGTAAACAGCAAAATATGTAGAATGAGTTGTATAAGAATTGCTGTATTTCTTTAACACAAAACCATTTAGTTCATGGAGTCTGCATAGCTGATATGAATGAAATATTCATTGATTTTACAGAGAGAAGGATGATTTTTTCGATGAAGTTTTAAGCATAGAGTTTAATTACTTGTACCTCCATGGTTTTAAGTTTTTAAATAAAATGAATTATTATAGTATTATGATGAATGAAATGAATAGAAAAATGTTTATGAATGAAATGCTGCTTTTATAGAGAGTCAGGCATGTTATATTTAGATGACGTCATTTGAATAAATTTCAGTTGTTTTCGATGAAGTTTTCAAATATAATAAATTATTGTAGTATTATGATAATTTAAAAAATATTACCGAGGAATGTATCGTATTTTAGAGATGTTTAAACCAGGCTATTTATATTTCAATGTCGTCATTTGAATGAAGTTCATTTTTTTCGATGAAGTTTTAAGTTTTCAAATATAATAAATTAATGTAGTATTGTGATAATTTTCAAAATATTACCTAGGAATGTATCGCATTTTAGAGATGTTTAAATGAAATTGCAATGACGTTGGAAAGTGTTTCATAATCAATGCTTTATGCATGATTGATCTTTCTTGTTTATTTTTTTATTCGATTCGAAATGTTGCAAAACGGACAAAAGTATAACGATTTTTATTCTCCGAGGTGTATTTCATGTTTTATTAGCAGTCAAAGTTCGCCTTTCTGACTATCGCGGGAAAACGACCCATTTTGCCGCACACACAGTGTGACGTCAGAAGGTTCGTCCGCGGCTCGCGTCTTTGGGAATTGGTGAATAAGTTTGGTTACATTAGGAATGTTCCGATAATTATATCTGTTTCTTCTGTTCTAAACTGCCGAACAGTTATATAAGTATTGTATCGCTATAATGTGTCCGACTGCTAGTTTTACATCATCAGGTAAAATATTTATATCTGTGCCAAAAAATGATGTTTTTCGTAAAAAATAGTGTGAAGCGCAGGAAGCTAGATCGTAAACAAAATTCATCGTCTTTAAAGAGTGTTCGTTTCGTATGTTATGATAATAAATCAGTGACTGTATAATCCAATTTTCAAAGCTTTTTTTATGAGAAGTTATTTCTTTATGATTTAATAAACTTGGAAAATCTTTAACAGTGTCAACTACTGGTTCGGCACTTTATTTTTTAGTTTTGCTGTTACGGATGAATTTAAAACCAGATTCAAAGTGTATTATTGACTTTGTAACCGGTTTATTGTGTGATGTACGCAGTTAATTTAGAGAATATAAAAAATTCCGTGCATGAAAATTTTTTATACCAGTATACTGCAGTGAGCATTGCAATTTAGTATTTTCATTAAGTACATGTGTTTTTGAAAAGTTATAAAATATATTTTATCTAAAAAAATAAACTACAAATTTGAAATATTGCACAAATGGAAAATAAATTAAATGGAAAATAATTTAAAATTGCTTCACCCATTAAGAATCATAAATGATTTACTGTTTATTATAGGTTTTAAAATATATTATTATAAAAAACAATTTAAAACTGCTTTTAATTTAAAAATAAATTAATAAATATTATATTTAGAATCTTCACGAATCATATACATATAATAAAAAATATATGCATAAAAATATATATACATATAAACATAAATACATAAATATTATTTTTAATTCCCAGAAAAAGTACACCACTCAATCTAAACTTTTGGTTTACATTTTGTAAAATAAAACTTCAGTTAGATTCAATTTGTGCGATTTTTTTTCAGACTCATTTGTTTCGTTTAAAGGCTTTCAAAGTACTTACTAATTACTTGCTAACTGTTTATAGCTAGCTAGCACATTTTGTTTTCATCCTGATTTCATCTGGATACTCCGACTCTAGATATGCAATTTTCTCAAAATATGCATTTTTTTTATTAACTTGCTTTGCGGTATATAGTATATTAAACTTGACAATATATATGACGAGATTTTACATTCAAGTTAATTTATAAACTTGTCTGACGGCACATAATTACGTACTCGATTATGTACAGGGTTAGCAAGAAATAAGTTTCCCACTTCAGAGGGCTCTAAAATGCGTTCTATTGGTCCAAATGAGACATTTGAAATACAGATAATTCAAATGATGCGCTTGACATTTATTAAATCAAAAATTTTAGTGCAAAAATCCGCCGATGGGTGGCGCTGTAATACACATAATAACATTTAATAGGCTTTATAAATGTAAAATAATATTAAAAAAGTAGCATTAAAACTGCTCAATATGTCCCCCTTCATGTTCAACAATGTGTTCTAATCGCAGAACCATATTTTCCACAGCTGACCGGAGTGAGTCTGCCGGAATATAAAGAACATGGCGCCGAATGCTATCCTTCAGATCTGGCACAGATGCTGGCCTTTTACGGTAGATATTGTCCTTGAGGAAACCCCACAACCAAAAGTCGCAGGGGATGATATCCGGCGAACGAGGAGGCCATGCTGTTGGAACATGCCGGCTGATCACCCGTTCAGCTGTGAAATGCTGTGTTAGCAATTGCTTTACACTACGCTCATTGTGAGGAGGTGCGTCATCCTGCAAGAAAATGATGTCCTGAAGGCATCCACGCTGTTGAAGTTGTGGGATTACAAAATCCCTTAGCATATCACGGTACCGTATTCCTGTGGCGGAACAGGTTTTGATTTCAGTTGCAGTTACCTCTTCAAAAAAATACGGTCCAATGATAAAGGTGGTCGTAAAACCACACCATACTGTCACTTTTTCAGGATGCAAGGGTTGGTCCTGGATAGCGTGAGGGTTTTCCCGCTGCCCAAATTCGACAATTGTGGGTGTTAACTTGCCCATTGAGGCAAAAGTGGACATCATCAGTCCACAGGATGTTCCATGGCCAACTGATGTCAACCACCATTCGGGTAAGGAACTGAAGTGCTAAAGTTTTACGAACCTCTGAGTCTCCGTCCTGTAATAGGTGCACAGGCTTGATTTTGTTAGGATAAAAATTCAAAATCAGCCGTAAGATTTTTCGTACAGTGGAATACGGCATATCCAATACACGGGAAATAAACTGGCACACTCACACTACCATGCGGCAAATGACTGCTGGCTTCAACGATCGCGGTAGCCACATATTCGACGCTAAAAGACTGGATTGGCTTTCGTCCTCTACCTGGAAGAATGCCTAGTTGTTTCAAATTTCTTTATAATCTTGCGTAGGGCACATGGAGTCTTTGGACCTCTTCGTAGTATCTGCTTCATACGACGGAATTCTTTTACAGCTGCAACGGAGTTCTGCTGGTTCTGGTAGAACAATTTCACCAGTAAAGCTTTTTCTTGCAAATTTGGCATGATGTGCTGAGAAGTAACTAATGCTCGTGCAGAATCCGCCTTCTTTTTATCCAAAGAATAATGCTACTAGGCATGCGCTGTAACGAACGCAAATAATGTTTCACATTTTCAATATATGCAAATAAATACCATTTGTGTGATAGCGCCATCTATAGGTGAATGTTTATACTACAATTTTTGATTTAATAAATGTCAAGCGCATCATTTGAATTATCTGTATTTCAAATTTTATCTCATTTGGACCAACAGAACGCATTCTAGAGCCCTCTGAAATGGGAAACTTATTTCTTGCTAACCCTGTATATTTCCATGTATAATGTTTAAACCTCGCCAATCATTAAACTTCTTTAGAATCCCAAGTTTATTTAACCTTCTAATTTTTTTAAACAAAATAAAATATCTCGTGTTTGTGCACCCATATTTCACCAAGGAGTAAATAAAAACACTGAGCTGCAACAATCGTCATATTTTAAATATTGCAACTTTCCCAGCTATTGGAAAATCCAAATGAAAAACTAAGCTATTGAAATTATAACCACTCTATCCAAAACCTAATTATATACACTTACAAGACTTTAAAATAGCTACATATTCTTGTTTATTGTTCATGGCTAGCACTTTTAGTTTTTGAGATATAAGTATTACAAATTTGTAAAACGAAAAATTTTCAATCTTCTTCAACTAGACAAAACGATTACTCGAAACTAAGTCAGTAAGGTTCAATAAATGAGCTTTTTTTTTTCTTCAAAAATTAGATTAAAAAACTACATTTGCTAATAAATATTTTTGTCGCTTACTATTTATATTTATCTTTTAAAGTTTGTGTGAAAGTAAGAAAAATTAAAAAATCACTCTCTCGGACAGATGCTTTAAGTGTTTTCTGAAAGAGTTCCAAAGTATTAAAATTATTTTATATATTAATTGAACCAACAAAACAAGAAAAAAAAATGTACATTTTTATCTATCAGGTTCGGAGATATTGGCGTCCAAAGTGTTTGCATTTTTTGTAATGCTCCGATTTCCCCCACAAATACCCTAAATATAGATGTAATGCACACTATAATAATAATAGTAATAATAATAATATTAATAATAATAATAAACCTTCAAGAAAAGGATAACAAGTTTACACCTCAAGTTTCAGCTGTCACAAAATATTTATTTTTTCTGAAATAGAGCGCCATCACAGTAAAATCGATCTTATGTAAATTGTCTGATTTTCCTTCAAAAACCAGGATCCATGTTTAAAATAAAACAAAATAATCAACAAATGATCTAAATTCAAACAGACCAAGTACAAATGTAAAATTCAATTGTACACAAAATTAAACCCCAACTACCCTGCAAATATCTCATGTGAAAAAGCGATAGAATGTTGTATCTCAGGTCGAAAGAGCAATATGACGTCACAGCCAATCACGAGGCGTTTTGTGTTTGTTCTGAGTTTGCGTTTTTCTTTTCTTGATATTTAAATAAATAATTGCTTTAAGAGATTTTCGCTTGGATATTTGAAATCAGAAAAAAATTCTCTTTAAATATAAATTGGTTTTAAAAGTTTAAAAAAAAAATCGGAATTGTCCATTCCCCTGGCGGTTTGACCCAAATACATCACCATTTTTCAAATTTAGTTATTATTTAAATCCCCTGTAAAAAATTAATATATTTACTTCAAATGCATTGGTAGACGGAAATATGGATAAAGAATGGGTTGCAAATTTCAATTTAAATGATGTGAAAAAGGGACTGGATTTGGGTAAACAATTAGAAAATTAATATGATCCTTCAACAGTGAGAAGTACAAAGTTTAAAAGAGAATTACAAAATTACCTAGCTCCTTATAGAGAGATTTTAGTAGAATTACAAAATAAAACTACATTTGAAATTGAAAATTAAGATACATGCAAAGTGTAGAGGACATTAAAAGAAAAATAATTAGGCCACCGATATTTGACAGTGATAATGATTGTTAATAGGATTTTTGTTGTAAAAAATCTGATGTGGGCAGCACATGACTTTCCCTGCAGACTTATATTCAGGTTCTATTTATTTAAATTAAATTTAATTCATTTTTAATTAAATTTTCGTTCTCATTTGAAAACTGGACTTATTTTCAAAAATGATGTAGGAAAAATAAGAAAAACTAAAATATCTCGAAAAACGGCTAGTCCTAGTGTAATGGGGTTGGTCTTATTCTTTTCTTCGCTAAAAATTACGTATTAAACAAGCATTTAATGGCTATATTTGAGCATACGTAGTTCTTAAGTTTAGATTTTGATGATTTTTGCGGGTCATTTTGCAAAAAAAGGCAGGTTCTTTTTTTTCGAATTATACCAAAATCTAATTAGCACCAGGGTGGCCTACAAGCGACTTATCTACCAAATTTTTTGAAATTCGGTCCAATAGTTTTTCAGCTAGAGTGGATACAAGCTTTTGCGGGCCATTTCGCAAAAAAAGGCGGGTTCTTTTATTCCGACTCTTACCCAAAACTAATCAGCACTAGCCCCGCCCACAAGTGACTTACTTACAAAATTTAGTGAAATTCGGTCCATTAGTTTTTTAGTTAGAGTGGATACAAAATCTGCACAGACAGACAGACAGACACACAGACACACAGACACACAGACACACACACAGACGTCACGCTAAAAATGGTTTTTTCATATTCTAGAGGTCTCGAAACGTGTAGATCCGTCGAAAACTCGAGTTGCGATTTTCGGCATGATTCCAATACTTTCCCTATACATTACCATGTATTGCAGGGAAAGTAAAAAGTTATTAAGTTTATATTTCACATTGTGTTTTAATTTTCTTATATGAAGTCTTGTCGAAATATGTAAACATATATTTATTGCATTTTGTATCTATAAACTTATATTTCATAACAGTATTTATCATAACATGGTGCTCTAAAAATGCAGTTTTATATAACGCTGAACGAACCAGCCTGATTTATATGTTCTGAGTTTCACTTAATGAGGTTTCCATATAACGCCGTACGAATTGTTCTGTTTTGTACTAATTCTGAGCTTTTTATAACGCGGTTTCCATACAACACGGTATGCGGTTTCTATATAACACGGTATGAATTAATCTGATTTGCACTAATCTGAATTTCTTATAACGCGGTACGACTTAATCGCGTTATAGGTGGGTTAACTGTACCAAAGTGAGAGGTTCGATTTTGATTATTAATTAAGAAAAATGTTTATTACTTTCCCTGCAATACATGGTAATGTATAGGGAAAGTATTGGAATCATGTCGAAAATCGCAACTCGAGTTTTCGACGGATCTACACCTTTCAAGACCTTTAGAATACGAAAAAAACATTTTTAGCGAGACGTCTCTGTGTGTGTCTGTGTGTCTGTCTGTCTGTGTGTCTGTCTGTGCAGATTTTGTATCCACTCTAATTAAAAAACTAATCAACCGAATTTCATAAAATTTGCTAGGTAAGTCATTTGTGGGCGAGTCTGGTGCTGATTAGTTTTTGGTACGATTAGGGATAAAAGAAACCACCTTTTTTTGTGAAATGGCCCGCAAAAGTTTGTATCCACTCTAACTGAAAAGCTAATGGGCCGAATTTCACAAAATTCGGTAGATGAGTCACTTATGGGTCACCCTGGTGCTGATTAGATTTTAGTACGATTCGACAAAAACTAACCTGCCTTTTTTTGCAAAATGGCCCTCAAAAATCGTCAAAATCTAAACTAAAGAACTACATATGCTCAAATATATCCATTAAATGCTTGTTTTATACGTAATTTTTAACGAAGAAAAAAATAAGACCACCTCCATTACTAGCCGTTCTCGAGATATTTTAGTTTTTCGTATTTTCTCTACGCCACCTTTGAAAATAAGTCCTGTTACCGAATGAGAAAGAAACTTGAATTAAAAGTGAAATAAATTTAATCAAAATAAAGAGAATGTGGATATAAGTCTGCAGGGAAAGTCATGTGCTGCCTACATCAGATTTTTGAAATGCTGAAAAGTTATTTATTTTAGAAATCGACTGATTTTAGCTCAAATCATTGATTTGTACATAAAATTTTAGTTTTCTTTTAATTATGACGTTTAACAAAGGTAACTTCATTGTTTTGAGGAAATTTGCAATTCCTCTTCCACCACTAAAGGGTCAAATTGTGTAAAGTGTGTAATTGAGTGTTTCACGGGATGAATTTGGTCATAAAATTTAATAATTACACTTGCATTCATTCTCGCGGGGTAGCCACACACTCATGTAAATCTCGAATTCAAGGTTTCGGAAAAATAATATTTTATGCAACAGTATGAAAGAAAATAAATATCAAAATGTATTAATTAAAAGTTAATGACACATTTTGAAAATTAGACATTATAATGGAAACGTAACATGAATATTTGCGTTTTCAATATACAAAATTCGAATAAAATGACTTTTAAATTTAAATTAATTATTGGAGAAACAAAATATAGAGCATCACTAGAGAAATCTATTGCAAATTGTGGTGGTCGTTGTAACAGTTTGAAAACATTATGAAAAGTGTTTAGTATTGCAACAATATACATTGTTCAATTTAACGAGTTATCGATTTTCTGTCTATAAATTACATTTTCATTCATAAAATAATTGACGGACGAATAGACCGATCTGAATGAAATTTGGTACAAAAATTACAATCCGTGAATACTTGAAGCCTATTGTTTTTAAACGCAATCGAATGCGCAGAACCTCCCTAAATTTTCGAGTGAAATTTTGAAAAATCATCAAAAAATTAAAATCTTTAATAAAATTACGCAAATAGACATTTTTTATGTAATTTTTCCTTAGAAAACGACTAACACAAACTTTAGAATGGTAGCATGAACTATTCTCGAGATATTGCACATTTTTCAAATAATTTATCAAAATATCCCATAAATTAAAAAAAAACATTAATTGCTGAGAAACATGTTCACTTTTCATATGTAATATCATGCAATAAATTGGGTGACATCATTCTCGTGTATCTAGCTCGTTCCATTCATGAGAAAAGATACTTTGAGTAATATTTTTGTATTTGAACGCCAATAATCATTTATCTGGTATAAGAATAACTTATTTCTCCGTCCATAACGCTTGGTGATTTTGGCGACAAATTTGGCGAAATGTCGCCAACTTGGCGAGTTTTTAAATGTTGCCAAATTAATGAAAATCTCGCCAAATGGATAAAAATGACGCTGAATCAATGAAAATGACGACTCATTGACGAAAATTCAATATCCTGGAAAGAGTATAAGTATCTACTATAAGAATAACCTATTTTTTTTAACTGTAAAAGTAGTAAACTCATTGCATGAGGAAAGTCATATGCTGCCCACATCAGATATTTTTAAAGGTGTTGATATAAAAATATTTTATGCATTGAAAGATCATCGCGCTATATTTTGCATTGGTTCGAGTTCTACATAGGTTGCTTTTATTTTATTGGCTCTAGATAGTTTTACGAGAAAGGAGCAAAAATTACTTCTCTAATCCGCATTTTATCTGGACGGATGAGGACATTTCCTGTCTCCAGAAACTCGTTCTCCATCGCAACTTTTGCGGATAGCCTCTCTTGCGGATCTACTTTTAGAAACAGGGGAATGAAATTCGTGAAACATTTCAATGTCGCCTTATCTACGGGAAGTGATGGAAGAGCCAAGTTTACCAGGGTTTCAAAACTTTCATCCTAAATTGAAAATATATGAAAATTACTATCCGTTAACCTTTTGCTTACGGGTGGGACAGCGTCCATCCCAAACGAAGAACCTCTCAAAAAGACAGGTATTTGACATACCCTATCCCAAACAGTTCGACCCCTTTGCAGGCGTTGGCGTCCATGGAAATCGCTGTCAGAAACATTGCACCTGCTGCAGCAGGTGCAATGTTTCTGACAGCGATTTCCATGGACGCCAATGCCTGCAAAGGGGGATTGAACTATTTGGGATAAGATATGTCAAATCTAAACCTCTTATGATTAAAAATTTTCATTATCACATATTATATCCTGCTTAATGATTAATATATTTAAACTAATATAATAAATATAAATACATTCTTCTAAAAAGTAAATTTCTCTTTTTATAGCATTTTGTGCGACTAATGAAATGAGCTCAATATGAATGTAAACTGTATTTCATGTCCTGTCCCTTTGCAAATTAGCTTTTTTTTAATGTGAGAAACAACTTTATATTTTAGTCAAACCGTTCTACTAACCTGCTAATTTGCCTATCTGTGGAAGCGATGGTGGTAAAGTCGCAGATTACGGCTGACAAAGCTTCAGAGATCAATACTTTGTCAGTCTTTATATCTAGATGGCAGATCTTCCTCCCGTGGAGGGTAGTGCATTCCGCTCAAAACATCTCTCAGCCAATGCTTTATCAATCTCAATCCCACAGGTGCATTTATGTTTCCAATGGCATTTATGTTTCCAATAGCTGTTGATGTTCTTCAAGATTTATCTTCTAATCTATGGAGCGTCCATCAGGCATACGCATTTGCACGACATCGCCAATAGAGCCAGATCCACGTTATTTGAGTAATGTGAAGTTTAATTCTATTTCAAATAGTTGAATAATCCATCGCATCATTCTCTAACGGTATTCTATTTGACCCATTTGCCCAGTGTTTCTGAGGTGCTGGAACCTTCACATTTCATCTCAATCCATTTTAATGATGTTACAAGATATCTCGATTACAGAAATAATTCAAACTCAATTAATAATTGGATGTTGAGAGATATCTTTATGCTGATATATTTTTGTAAATAGATGTTAATATTTTATAAATATATGTTAACCTTTATATCAAATATAAAGTTTTTTAACTAATAATTAATCGACCAATGAATCACAAGTGTATGTGAAACATGCAAATAAGAAATATAAAACTCTTCTCGCTTATAAATAGCAGCTTGAAAATTCGCATAAAATCGCCAGAGTTGCTTACTCAATCAAAACCTCGATATGAAGTCCAAGCTGATTGTTTCTCAGAGCCATATATTGTTCTTAGTTTGTATTGTTGTAATATATATTTTTGTTTGTTGTCTTTTGTTCTATTGTCTCCTTGTTACATTTTAAACAATGCATATTGTTAATGCGCTCATTAATAGCTATTTTATACATGTTACGGGAAATTTAAATTCGAAAAATATCGACAATTCTGAGCGATATAGGGAATTGTAAATTTCCGTAATTACATTTTGTTTCTATAGCTGGAAATACAAATGATGTATTATTATTCTAACTTTAAGACACACATTTAACATAGTGTCCTACTATAAGTTAATATAAATAATGTAAATTTTAAATGATTCAAGAATTTTATTAATACTTCAATATATTACTTTAATATTGTTTTGTTTAGTTTAAATTATAACTAATTTTTTAAATATTTTAAAACCATTAACATTGCTACTTTTAAGTATCTGTTTTGATACCAATTACATGATGGGCTTCATTTTAAGTTCTGGGTAAGCATACTTGTCCAAAGGCGCGTTTTCATTCAGCATACTAATAACATTTAGTGGGATATATTTCAATACTAACAAATCTGATGTGGACAAAAGGCGGATTTCCCTACCGACTCAAATTCATTTTCCCTTTATTTCTTTAATAATTCATTAAACTGAGTTTTATTGCACAAAGTAACACTCATAATTTCTTGAAATGACACTGAATTTGCACATTTGGTTCAATTTTCGCTTTCATTTGGTAACTGAATCTATTTTCAAAGACTGCGTAGTAAAAAAGTCAAAACAACCTAAATATCTCGAGAACGACTAGTCCTAAAGCAATGGGGTTGGTCCTGTTCTTTCATCATTAAAAATGACTAATAAAATAAGCATTTAATTAATACATTTGAACACACGTCGTCTTGTATTTTAGATTTTTACGTGCCATTTAACAAAACATGCAATGTTATTTTTTTTCGGAATCATACCAGAATATAATTAAAACCAGGCTAATCCACAAGTAGCTTATTTACCAAATTTTGTGAAATTTGGTTAATTAGGTCATAAACCTGGAGTAGATACACATGATTTTTGTGGACTATTTCGCAAAAAAAAAAAAAAGGAAAGAAAGAAAATCAGGTTTTTTACCCTGAATCGTGCACCTATAAAATTTTATGAAATTTGGTCTATTCGTTTTTGAGTTAGAGTGGATACACACAGAGACACACACAAGAACGTCACGCTAAAAATTGTATTTTCGTGCTTTAAAGGGCGGAAAACGTAAAATCTGTCCAAAACTGAAGTTGCGATTTTCGACGTGATTCCAATACAGGGAAATATTTGTATGTGACGCTGTTAGAAAAATCTAATGAAAATTCTTCTACTTTTGTTCCTGCATGAGCATTTTAAGATTTGGCATGCAGCATTTAAAGAGCCTGCTTAGTTTGTTTACATTACTCACTGTTCTGGCTTCTACAACGAACCAAAATATCAAAAATACAAAACACTTGAACAAATCGAAGATCAATATTCTAGACTCATGATAAATTCAACTGTAGTGGACATAGGGATCTATTAGCATTAAAAAATACTAAATTAATGAGTATTATTTCAAACTCACATATCAGCCACCCGGCTATGAGTGAGTTACTTTCACTGCTGATACACTGATGAGCCACCCGTCTTGAAAGGGTTAAATAAGGAAACGGAATATCTGTTGCTTATAATTCAATTTACGTCACTGTTTAAATTTATCTACTGGGAAATTCGTAGCTAAAATTTACCTGTGTAAGCACTGGCAGTTGTACGCAATGCGTGTTGTCATTGGAAAACTCTTTCTTGAATTGTAATTGGGATAGAGGGTGTTCTTTGGGTCAAGTACGTCCAGGTGCTTGCTGGATAGTTGTTGACAGGGCTTGCTGTTTGGGTTTCCGAATAATGAACCTTCTTATATATTTTTTTACAGTAGACTAATTCCATATAAAAATTTATCTATCTGTATGTATAATTTTCCAAGTATTCACCTGTCAGTATGCCTGTCTTTCAAGCCACTTTTAAGCAATCTCCGAATGGGCGAGGCTAGAAATTTAACACATGTGTCAACCGTTCGATAAAACTCCGCTTTAAATATAATGTTTCAAAAATGTTCATTTCATGCGGAAGGGGGGGCGGGCTTTACACGTAAACGTTTAAAACGTAAGCTGATTAAAAAAAGCACTTTTAAGGAAATTGAAATTTGGTGTAGGTCTAAAATGTTAGTAAAAAAGATATACAGGGTGTCCCAAAAACATTGACCTCGGCTTTTATACCTTAAACATTGATCTTAGACGTATATAGTAAATTACAAAGTTGCGTAAAAAAAGGTACAGAATTTCACGAAATCGATAAAAATTTTCATGGGATTAAATTTGAAGAAATACAAAATTTAAATTTTTATACGACCCCCGTACAAAAACATTTCCAATGAGTAAAATGTGCCTCATACACTAATAAGGCGATGTACAAAATTTCAGAATTTTATCATAAAAAGACCCAGAGATATGTTTAAACATAGTTGGTGAGGGATTAGTCACAAATTAAAATGTAAATATTTACAGCAAGAGTGCAAATGACGCAAAGCAGAAATGCATCATAGGCAAATAACACCTCCCTCTTATCTTTAATGAATCTTTGGTATGGATGGAAAACATTTTGAACAATATTTGTAATCTTTGTGTAAAGTTATTATTTTTACATACTGCAGATACTTTTGTACCAATAAATAGCAAAATTATTATTTATTTATATAATCATTGTTTTCTTTCGTAATGTGTTGAAGACCTAGACCGTCGATTCATCCGTGGACATGAGCAGCTGCTTGGACGGCCGGATTTCGTAATGTGTTGTTGTTGAGACCCAGAGCGTCCCAGACCTACCAGAAAGGTGTAAGGTAACTGTTTGGACGACCGGGAAGAGTCACCCAATTTAGACTGAAGCCCAGTGGGGGAAGTATCCACAGGGACCGTACCCTCCTTCCCCTACCACCAACCTCTCGGAAGGACTTACAGATCCACATGTTTAACGTTATTGTACTCCGCGGGAACACTGCGGCAGTTTTGCCAGTGGTGGAAATCGAATCCGGGCCTACCGAGTGCAATTTCCGCGCACTAACCACAGGGCTACCGCGCCCCAACTTTCACAATGTGCGCATGACCCCTGAAACGCGATCTGTCTACATGATTTTTCACTTCTGAGAACCCATGTCGATGCATCGAAAAGTGGTTTAAGTCAGCATTTTTGTCTTTTCATATCTCTGCGACTATTTATGATAAAATGCTGAAATTTTGTACATCACGTTATTAGTATATAGGTCACAGTTTACTCATTGGAAATGTTTTTGTACGGCGGCTGTACAAAAATTTAAATTTTGTATTTTTTTAAATTTAATTCCTTTGAAAATTTTAATCGATTTCATAAAATTCTGTACCCTTTTTTACGCAATTTTGTAATTTATTATATATGTCTGAGATCAAAATCATGTCTAAGTAAAAATCATGTCGGCAGATAGCGTTTCAGGGGTCATTCACAAATTACGAAAGAAAACAATGATTACATAAATAAATAATAATTTTGCTATTTATTGGTACAAAAGTATCTACACTGTGTAGAAATAATAACTTTACGCAATGATTACAAAGTTTGTTCAAAAGGTTTTCCCTCCATGCCAAAGATCTATTAAAGATAAAAGGCAGATATTATTTGCCTATGATGCATTTCTGCGTTGCGTCATTTGCACTCTTGCTGTAAACACTTACATTTTAATGTGTGATTAATCCCTCACCAACATTGTTTAAACATATCTCTGGGACTTTTTATGATAAAATGCTGAAATTTTGCACATCACCTTCTTAGCGTGTGGGGCACATTTTACTCATTGGAAATGTTTTCGTACGAGGACCGTATAAAAATTTAAATTTTGTATTTCTTAAAATTTAAATCCCCTGAAAATTTTAATCGATTTCATAAAATTCTGTACAATTTTGTACGCAACTTTGTAATTTAATATATATGTCTAAGATCAATATTTAAGGAATAAAAGCTGAGGTCAATGTTTTTGTGACACCCTGTATAGTAAGAAATACTTTAATCATAGTTTTCCAATATTTGTTAATTTAGGAGTGCCAAACACCAAAATATTCAATCTGTAAAACAAATGAAAAGCGCCTACTTTTAAGTGAGGTAGAAACTCGAAATTTGATAGACGGATCATTTGGTTCGATAAACACACTGAGAAAATCGAATTATACAAAAATTTATATGTTAAGGGCTACTCAACACCAAAAATTTCGATATATGAACCTTTTATAAAGAAACACTGAGATAGATTTTAAATTTGTTACTAAGATAGGTTTTATGATAAAAAGGGAGAAAATGGGATTTCAGTGTTTAATATTTCAGGTGTGCCGCATGTTGATCTGTCGAATAAAGAAAAATATTCATGCATATTTTTTAATGACATAGGTACTTGATATTTGGTACACAGGATAGCAGCTCGATTAAACAGACTAGAACAATAGAATTATTGAAAAATTCATATTGATCCTTGTTTGCTTATTGTGAGACTGTTCATTTTCGACGGCTAGTAAAGGTATTAAAAATTGAGAAATGGAACAAAATCTTGGTTTTCCTGTTGCAAAAACTTTCAAATGGCATCTTCTTCGTTTAAATCAGTTCAGTTTAAATTAGTTCAGCTTCAAATAAAAGAAAATAAGTTATTTTTACTGCGTTCAATAGAAAATTTTATTTTCTCAAGTACAAACGCATTTGAGAGCTAGCTCATGGAGGCAAAACAGTCAACAAAAGTATTTTCCTATTTAGGTACAAATTTTCCAGTTCATTGAATGCGTCAAAACGGAAATTAAATTTCTTCCAAAGAACTGACTGCATTTGAACCATTAGTAACGAAAAAGAAAATGGCGAAACTCCTCCCCAAATAATTTCATAATTACTGAAGTTAGGAAATTCAATCTAAAAGTTGTACGAAAAATTGCTCATTTTAATAATCTGAAAGTAATCACGGCATTTAAATGAGCTTTAGTTAACTTTAACTAGTAATATGATACTAAGAAACATTAATTAATTTTCGTACATGCATGGTATAATTTATGGGAGAAATATTGTGACGAAGTTGAAAACTCGAATTCAAATGCAACGTGCATTTCAAATGTAAAATAATGCAGATGTAAATTCACTTAATCTGGCGTTTCGCAAATTTAAAGAGGATTTTTAACACTCTCCAACATAGTTGTAAGTGTTGTTGTTGTTGAAACCCAGACCGTCCGACCTACCAGAAAGGTGTAAGGTAACTGTTTTAACGGCCGGGAAGTGCCACCCAATTTAGACCGGAACCCAGTGGGGGAGGCATCCACAGGGACCGTACCCTCCTTCCCCTACCACCAACCTCTCGGAAGGACTTTCGGACCCACATGTTTAACGTGATCGTACTCCGCATGAACACGGCGACAGTTTTGGCAGTGGCTGGAATCGAACCCGGGCTTACCGAGTGCAACTCCAGCGCGCTAACCAATGGGCTACCGCGCCCATAGTTGTAAGTGTGTATGACTTTGTTCATTCTGTCTGTCCATAGTTGTAAGTGTGTATGACTTTGTTCATTCTGTCTGTCCATAGTTGTAAGTGTGTATGACTTTGTTCATTCTGTCTGTCCATAGTTGTAAGTGTGTATGACTTTGTTCATTCTGTCTGTCTGTCCGCACGAGAACTGCCGTGAAAATGACTTTATCAAAATGAAATTTTAGTATGTTGTGGAGACGGTCTGTGAGACATATGGGAATGTAAAAGAATAATATTACCCAATTAGTTTTGTATTGAAAAATGAAATACATTTAACCCTATGGGATCTAATTTTTTAAACATTTTTAAAGCACAGTTAAAATTCAACAATTGCTTCGAAAATTTCAGGAAATATTTAAATTATCACATAAAATATAAAATTTTCAGCAAAATATGTTAGGTAGTTTTTTAAATAAAAATTGAAATAATAATTATACCCATGATATATGAAGAGATCAAGTGACTCATTGCAAATTAAAATATAGCATCCATTTTATTTTCACTGTGTAAAAATCGTGAATTTTAGAGACCATTTAATCTATTTTTAGTGTTGCATCCGTCATAAAACCGCTTTATTTTTGAGTATTATCTGTGTATCTAAATTCTGAGCCAAACCAATTTAAATATTTTTTATTTTAAATGATCAATAAATTTTGATTATTCCCACAACGAAGCATACTTTCTATAGCATGTAGAATGTAAACAAATCAAGCGATTCTAAAATGAGTTGTATATGATTTGCTGAATTTTTTCACGCAAAATTATTTAACTCTGGAGTCTAGAATGTAAGTGATATGAATGAAATATTCATTCATTTTACATAGAGAAGCAGACGATTTAAGTCATTGCCTTTTATGATGAAGTTTTAAGTTTCCAAGTGTAATAAATTATTACAGTACTGTGATAATTTATAAAATATGAGAGCTGAATGTATCGCATTTTAGAGATGTTTAAATAAAATTGCATTTCCTGTGGAAAGTGTTTCATAATCAATGCTTTATGCATATTGATCTTTCTTGTTACGAGTTAAAATTGCTATATAAATTAAGACCAACAGAGAAGATTCTACAGGTTTATGCCCCTATATATGTAAAATTATCTCTTATGTAATTTTTTTCTTCAAGTCGCCTTCGCAGATAAAAGTGTATAATGTAATATATCCCGATTTTCCGTTTTCACCACGGCCTATTTTAACAGGGTGGTGGAGTTGTTGGTTAACTGAAGCTATATTTAACGCAAAAAATACAGAATCAGTAAAAACCGTCTTTAATATTTTAGGCAGATCAGATGCTTCTGTTATTTTTGCTGCAAATTAATTGCTTAATAGTTTTTTTTAAACAGTTTATATACGGTGTAAACTCACTATTATTTCTTGCCATCGGGCATTACAGAAGTTGAATATCGAGGACTTTTGTTACATGATGTGATAGGTGAAGTAGACAAAACTTAGGAAAGTTTATGGTAAAATTCCCTAGGTCAAGTTTAACAGAAATTTAACGCTATTTTAAATAAACCTATGTGTTTCGTTGAGTTGAAGGAACAGAAAAATGACAATTAACGGTGACGGAAATGAATTGCCACCTCGAGCGCAAATGTCAAGAACAAAATACTACAAGTACTCTCCAATAACATCAATTGATGTTGGAAATATATTTTTAGCGTTAAAAGTGTTTTTAGGTGATAAACGGTATTACCTAAATGTTGAAAATGTTGAGAAGCACATAGTTGTTTACTGCAATAAAAATTACTTATTCGAATAAGAGAATTTTCACATATATTTCTTCGGGCGCGGTAGCCCATTGGTTAGCGCGCTGGAGTTGCACTCGGTAGGCCCGGGTTCGATTCCAGCCACTGCCAAAACTGCCGCCGTGTTCATGCGGAGTACGATCACGTTAAACATGTGGGTCCGAAAGTCCTTCCGAGAGGTTGGTGGTAGGGGAAGGAGGGTACGGTCCCTGTGGATGCCTCCCCCACTGGGTTCCGGTCTAAATTGGGTGGCACTTCCCGACCGTCCAAACAGTTACCTTACACCTTCCTGGTAGGTCGGACGGTCTGGGTTTCAACATCAACAACATATATTTCTTCAAAATTATTCAAATTTTATACAATATATTTTTATTTGCAATAATAGTCTTATTTATTTATGAGGTTGAGGGAATATCCCATTTGTAAATACTTTCAGATGGATAAATAATATTCAAAGAACATTTATAAATATATATTTTTATTTTATAAGTGCATATTTCCTAAATCACAGGTGCATATTTGATTGCATATTTTGTTAATTTTTTTCATGCATGTAATCCAACGTCTAGTTATCACAAATCAGGCACAGAGCGAGGTAAAAAATATCTATTGCTGGGATATAACTCCCTTACCTTGCCGCACTGTGACGTTGCGTTTCTATTATATCCTGTTTAAGGGGACGGTGGACGTTGAATTTTTTTTATTTATTTATTGAGTTAGAAACGTGAAAATTTGTATAAATATTCCTCTTAACATTACTATATACAATAGCATTCAATTTTTTTTCAATTTTGTTATAATTTTTTTTTTTTTTTAAATTTAATTTTTTTTAACGAAAATTTGAAAATGTTCCTTGCGTGCCATTTGTTCACATTTTTGATTAATTTTACATTATGATACTCAACACACATTACACTCAAAAACACATTATGAACAAATTTGGGTGTTTATATTTAAATCCCTTAGAAAATTAATTTTTTAAAAATATTTTTCTGTATTAAAACTTAATTTTCATCATTTAATTAGGTTCTTATTCAATTTTAATTACCTTAATAAAGTTCAATTATAAAACGCATACTCAGTTTCATTAAAAACTATAAAAGGTGTCTTCTTGCCAAACTTCATGCATCTCTGACAAAAATTAAGACGCATGGAGCATTTTAAAAATGCAAAACCTTTGAAAATTCCGTTTCGAAAAAAAAAATGCATTCAACCTTTTGCTTACGGGTGGGACAGCGTCCATTCCAAACGAAGAAACTCCCCAAAACACAGGTATTTGACATACCCTATCCCAAACAGTTCGACCCCCTTTGCAGGCATTGGCGTCCATGGAAATCGCCGACAGAAACATTGCACCTGCTGCAGCAGGTGCAATGTTTCTGTTGGCGATTTCCATGGACGCCAATGCCTACAAAGGGGGTCGAACTGTTTGGGATAGGATATGCCAAATAGTGTTTTTGGGAGTTTCTTCGTTTGGAATGGACGCTGTCCCACCCGTAAGCAAATGTTAAATGTGTAAAATAATGTTATATATTTAAACTGTTTTTAGTCGATTTTTGCTCATTTCAACGTCCACCGGCCCCTTAAACAGGAATAACAGAGACGCAGGTGCTTCCTACCACTAAAATTCTTTTTTAGTAATAATTTAGAATCGAAATCAGAAGCAATTATCATTCTCTAAAATTCTGCTTCAACCCATTCCAATGTATTCACGATCTATGGTTTCTGTACATGTTGCTTTACAGCTGGGTCAGTTTATGTGCTGGAAAATGCGTTTATAGGAATATTCGGAAAATTAAACGTCATAAAGCCAGCGCCAAGCATTTTAAATATTGGGATAATACGGACAACGAAACCACATTTATGTTTCAACCGGTTTCGATCTTATAAGCTCTGAATGGCTGTGAATAACCGTCGAAGGCACTCGGAATAAGAAGCTTGCTGAACCTTAATTTTACGAGACCTTGTGGCGACTTTCGCAATTAACCTCACTAGGCTGTTGGCATCTGATTTATCAAAGGTAAATCTCAAATTTACAAAACTTCGGATTCTTATGGGCGGATTTAAAGCTTTATTGTCCATAGGCAACTGACATCCGCCCTTTCATATGGTAGATTTTTTCCTTTACTAGACGCACGCCATATTTTATACCATCCAATGTCACAATTTATATGCTATCAATATATGCCATCAATTCATTTATGTATTGTAATTTCAATTCTGAATTAAATTCTAGAGCTACGACGACGATTGGATGAATGGCCAAATGATTTGCGGGATAACTTTATTGTTATTTTTTCAATACAAAATTAAAAGGGAAAAATGTATAATTTATGACATTTAATCTACAAATACTTGTAATTGAAAGAATTTTTAGATTTCAATTAACACGCAAATAATTAAATTTTAATTATTGCTTTGAAATTTGTTTCTAATACGTTTTTACAATTGTTTTACTTTAGCATATTTCATACCATCCAATGTCATAATTTCTTTATTTATATGCTAGCAATTTGTTAATGTATTGTAATTTGAATTAAATTCCAAAGCTATAAAATTATGAATTCTTGAACTACGAAGAAAATTGTATTAATAACCAAATGAATTGTGTTGGATAATTTTATAGCTATTTATTTAATAAAATATTAAACGAGAAAAATTTATAATTTTTTTAATTTAATGTACAAATATTTGTAATTGACAGAATTTATAATTTTCAATTACCATGCAAATAACTAAAATTTAATTATTGCTGTAAATTTGTTTTTAATACGTCTTTACAATTGTTTTACTTTATGATACACCATGACATCTAATTCTGATTAAGTTGTTTGGCAACTGACCGATATTTTTCGAAAATCTCTGTTCTAGAGAATTATATGTATTATGATAATACTATATAATAACACATGCGCATACTCATGACAAGCGTAGCTTTAGAGTAGTTTCCTTTCACAGACAGCTTTAGAGTTCAAATTAGCCCCCAAATAGGCGACTAAAAGTAATCCTTGGATGGGCATCAAAATTTAATTCAAAATATGAATTTACCTCCCCATTAACATCATCAATAGCATATCTCTAAATTGGGTGGCGCTTCCTGGGCATTCAAACGGACACCTTACATCTTTGGGTAGGCCAGGCGGTCTGAGTCGACGAAGGAGTCTAACATATGTCATCGGTATTAATGCATCATCAGCGTGTTTTGACCTGATGATCTTTAATAAAAGGGAAACTGTTTCTGATTTACCGAGTTTTGCATTGTTAGTATAATAATTCAAAAGAGCAGACAATAATTCATTTAATTTTTGAAGAGAATATTTGATATATTTATAACCTAAAAACCGATATTCTAGTTTTAAATTACAATTTGATTCTCATGAATTTGATTTTTATAAAGAATAAGGATTTTTCTACGTAATCTTATTTAGGAAATCAGGTAAAACCATTCAAAGGACCTTATCGTGAGGCAGATTACCTCCAACCTCCGCGACAACCTGGGGTTTATGCTGTCTGCAAGGGAGGGAGGAAAAGGGTGATATCCGCCACCCAGCGAGACAACGACCCGGAGAGCAAGGGTCTGCGAAACCATTCATGGGCAGGGCGAAGGCAACCCACCGAGACTCGACCCCAGTCGCCGACGGGTCTGGTAACAGGCCATAAAGGGCCTGCTCCTCTCCGCCACCGGGAAGAGTCTGCTTTAAGAACCAAAGCCACGTTAGCAGCCGGTCTCTCCACAGATTTATGTACCACTTAGGTGAGGTGGGTCTGAGGCTATAAAAACCAGTGGCCCTCCACAAACGGAACTCACCCCTAGTAATAAGTTTTTGTTTTTTAAAATACCATTTTCATCATCTGTAACTAATAAAGCATGCATAGAAAGTCTTATAAATGCACAGCCTGCCAATCTGTCCCTGCAAATATTTTCATACGTCACTTTTCCAAACGAATAATTGAAAATCAGTTGCGAGGAAATAGTTGCTTTCTTTAAAGAGTTCAGTTCTTTTTTTCTAAAAATTTAATATGACTTTAAGGAAACATTTCTTTCAATCCAAACACCTCAATCTTTATTTTATTCTCGCAGTTTCTGAAATTATTTCCATTGATAAAAAAAAGGAAAAAGAAAGGGCTTCGTATACTTCACGGTTTGAGAGTTCAATTTAGTGAATTTCAGTTAGTTAAATTAATTTTTTATTAACGTTAGTATTAACGTGGCTTAAACTGTAAAATTGATTTATGAGTAAGTTAGGCGAAATGTGTGTAATCAGACGCATTTAATTAAAATCTGAAGAATAAAAAAAACTCTTAAAACTGTCATGAAATAGATAGTATATAAATGCGATTAAGTAAATATAATTGAAAATGATATTTGCAAAATACGAGAATAAGTAATTCTGATGTGGGCAGCACATGACTATTCCTACAGAATCGAATTCATTTTCTTATTCTTTTTTTTATAATTCATTAAATGGAGATTAATTGCATAAAATAACATGTTCATTTTTTAAAATTAAACTGAATTTGCAGCTTTACTTCAATTTTCATTTTCATTTGGCGACTGTGCATAGTTTCCAAGGCAACATGACAGAAATATGAAGAAACTAAAATATATCGAGAACTGTTAGCTCTACAGTTATAGGGTTGGTGTTATTCTTTTCGCCGTTAAAAATTACGTATAAAATAAGTATGTAATTGATAGTATATTTAGGCTTTTATTATAGATTTTGGCAATTTTCGCTGGTCATTTCGTAAAAAAGAGTAGATTCTGTCTTCCCAAATTGTACCAAAATCTAATCAATATCAGAATATCCACAGGTGAGATATCTATCAAATTTTGCTAAATTTGGTTAATTAAGATTTCAGTTAGAGTGGATACATACGAGTTTTGCGGAACATTTTGCAATAAAAGGCAAGTTCGTTTCTTCTGAATTGAACTAAAATCTAATCAACACGAGGGTAACCTACAAGTAACCTATCTGCTAATTTTTGTGAAATTTGGTCAATTAGTGTTTCGGCTGTAATGGATATATACATTACCAGAGACAGACACATACACACACACACACACAACCGTCATTCTAAAAATAATGTTGTGTTCTAGAGTGCTTGAAACGTGTAAATCCGTTAAAAACCCGAGTTCCTATTTTCGACATGATTTTAATACTTATACATTACCATGCATTGTAGGGAAAGTAACATCTTCAATTTTTAGCACTGGTGCGGGGCCGGCGGGATTTCTTCTTGCTATAAGAAGCAGAACTAATCCCGCCGGTCCCGACTGGTGGGACTAGAATAAATTAATTAAATGACAGCTTCAAAATGCTCTATATTTCAATTTTATGATACTGTTGTATAAGAGAAATATTTTTTTTTTCTGGTCAAGGTGACTTTGTTTTCTTTTTTTAGCATCCACTGAATGTTTATTCTCTTTGCCAATTGCAACTCTTATGGAAAGTTGCTAAACACACAGGGTTGCTATGAAAATTCGTAGGCACTCCAATAACTTATTAAGCAAAGCTCTATGACTGTACAAGCTAGGTCTATTTACAGTATAGTAAGCATATGTAAATTTTTTCATTTGTGTTAAACATACCAGGCTCAAACTTCTTTTCAGAATTTTTTTTCTCTATTATGGCAAAAATAGTAGTGCAATAACAGAAACAAAAGTTTTATAAAACTGATTAAATTAGACATGTAGATCCTACTGAATTGTGATTATAGCTGTCAGGAATATTTTTAGAGAATACCTAATCATGAAAAACTGCTATTTCAAACAAAACCAACCAACTAACTAAATAAGAATTTGATAAAAATTAGTCATCTTCTGTGATTATAAATGTTTAATGGTAAATAAATATAATTTTATATATAATACTGACTACTAATTATAACACTGTTTCAGTACATTTTGACATTATATATGGCTGGTATGTAAACCTGTTAAAACCAGAAAACGAGCACTTTATATTCTTAAAAATTTAAGTTTAATTTAGTAAGTTTAAGTTAGTAATTTTAATTTAATAAGATTTATTTTGTTTAACAATGTATGGCTCTTAGCATTGAAAACAGTCGATTGTATATACAGATATTGGTTGAGCTAGGTCTTGTGTCGTCAGCGATACTTTGCACATTTAAAGTTTTAGCCTTTTAGGCCGCTGTAGGGATTTTTTAAGGTTTGAAAATGCTTTTAGATCCCCATATTTTCGGGAAAGACGTAAAAATATGGTTTCGCTATGGTTTGTATTGCAGATACAATAAGTGTTTAAAAATTTAGCATTCTATGTCACAGGGTGCTTTTGAAGAGTTTGGAAATTGTTTTAGATATATCTTAATTTTGTACACCTCCAGGAGAAAAATTAAAGATACAGTTCTGCTAGGTTTTGTTCCGAGGTCACAGAAGGAGGGACTTTTCGAGAGTGTGAAAATATTTTTAGAAAACCTTAGTTTCTCATCCACGGGGTAATAAAAAATTTGTTCTTTTAGGTTCTTGAATTATGTTCTTATACAAGGTTTAAATATGGTCTCATCTATCTTCTAAATATGGTCTCAAAAAGGTGTTTTTCTAATAAAATCTCGAATCACAAAATTATTGGGAATACAATACTATAATAGTATGCGAAAGTTAATATGTTTAGATTTTGTTAATTATAATGTTTTAACAAAAACAATTCATTAGGAGTATAATTAATTTGAGGTTTAATGTAAACAGGTTTTGTGCGTCATTAATTACTTTTTAACTCTCTTAAAATCACTTAAAGAATTGTTTCTTAAGTTTATGTTTTCATTTCTTTCCATTTGCTCAAAAGAAGTGGCGAGTTACCGAATTTCTGGAAGTTTGCTTGGGAAGATTTTGCGTGAAACTCAATTATCTTGTAATTAGAGAAGAGGGAAAAAATCGTAAATAAAAATCATTTGTTGTGATGGCTCTTTGAGATCAGGATGAAAGGTATTTAATTAGCCAATGGTTAATTTCGAATAAGCCTGCCTTTATTCTAGTGAACCGATTAAAAGCGAGTTTTTATTCGAGTTCTTTGACGGGCTATAAAGATATCATTTCTCAGAATGAACAACTCGCAACGATATATGATTGTTTGAAGACAGGTTATTACTTTTTTATATTATTGTATGGGGAAAATATTGTTTCCCAGAATATTTTTAATTCGAAATTTTGACAGATAAGCACACTAAAAATCCCTTTGAGTGCATAAGAAAAACTTGAGCAATATGTTTCAGCACAAGTAAAATAACAATGCAGCATGCAACTGTTTCGAGGAGGGTCAAGATCTCCTTCTTCAGTGATAAATAGACCAACAGAATAGTAGGTGTACCTAAGTCGTGGATTACGCGTCCACCTTAGAGAGCCAATCAGAAAGCAGAATGAAGAACAACCAAGCCATTCAGAAACATAGAATTGAAATAGTGGATTGGATTTCGCTAAAGCACAACAGATAAAGGAGAGAAGTCCGAACAAGATTAAACTAGTTTCGAAATGAATGAAAAATAAGTCAAAATGACGCACAGAAGTCCCAAAGACAAAGCAATGGGCAGAAATGGAATAAATATATAGAAAATGAAGATACATACAGGACACTCAAGGAAACTATGGGTAAAAATGGAATACATTTAAAGAAAATGAAAACAAATACAGGACACTCAAGGAAACCATGGGCAAAAATGGAGTAAATATAAAGAAAATGAAAACAAATACAGGACGCTCTAGGAAATCATATGCAAAAATGGATTAAATATAAAGAAAATGAAACCAAATACAGGACACTGAAGGAAACCATGGGTAAAAATGGATTAAATATAACGAAAATGAAAACAAATACAGGACACTGAAGGAAACCATGGGCAAAAATGGAATAAATATAAAGAATATGAATTCGAGGAGGGGCAAGATCTCCTTCTTCAGTGATAAATAGACCAACAGAATAGTAGGTGTACCTAAGTCGTGGATTACGCGTCCACCTTAGAGAGCCAATCAGAAAGCAGAATGAAGAACAACCAAGCCATTCAGAAACATAGAATTGAAATAGTGGATTGGATTTCGCTAAAGCACAACAGATAAAGGAGAGAAGTCCGAACAAGACACTCAAGGAAATTATAGACAAAAAATGAGTACTAGACAGCTAATTAGCTAAATTACTACACTTTTTTTGAAAAAGGAAGGCTTAAAAAAGATCAAGATCATAGATCGACGTGTATTTTCATGTAATCCTTATGAATATAATTCTAAGATCATTATTAAAAAGCTGTTTGTGTTGATTTTGATTTCTCTCGTAGGTATTGTTGATCGGGCTATTCAAAAATTTTATAAACCTTACTTTAAACTTATTTCTGAAAATAATTTCAATAATACTTTTATTTTAACATTTTTTTAAAATTAGTCAGCGGATTGCTAAAATACTTGGAAAAGTAATTTCAATATTGCATTTAAATCAGATCAGTTAATAAGCTTAGGTTTTTCAATCTTAAGGAACCTATAGAAATTTCTGATAATAGTTGAGGTTTTGCAGTATTTTTTGCCAGTGTGCTATTTTTATATTGATTAAATTAAACGTGCTATTAATTTTGTATTAAGAAACAAAAAAACAGGAATTTAATAAATCTTAATGTCCTCAACCTTGACCACCTTTTCTAATTTCCTTCCTGAATAATTATACAGAAATGCACGTCTATTTATAATCTTGACATTTTTTAAGCTTTTCATATCCAGAAAACTTCCAATAGTTTGGTTAATGACGTCTAATACTCTTTTTTTTTTTTTTTTTTTTTCACAATCTGGCTGAGTGTTCTATAATACTATCCTTTTCTTCATTATTTTTGTTGAACTTTGGTCTATGTTTTAACTTTCATTTTAGCTTGGATTTTTATGTGTCGTTTTGACTTGTTTTTTAACTTATCGGTGCTCGTTGAATCTTTAGGACTCGTTTTGTTCTGTTGGGACATACTGTTGTGTTTTGGATCATTCTTATATTGTGTGTTAGTTCTCTGTTTCGTAATGATTGGGCTGTTATTCATTTTGCTTTCTGGTTGACTCATGAACTTTGAATCCACCATCGAATACCCCTCTGTTACTTCCATGTGCCCATTTCGTCTTTGGGATTTTGTTCTGCCTTGTTCTGAAGAAGGGGATTCAACGTATTCTCAAGACAGCTAGCTGTATGCTGCATAGTATAAATACCCAAGTCGGTAATGTAATTAAGCACTTACACATTTGTGCTTAATTACGTTGTTTTAAGCTTTTCTTTATTCTTTGCACACGTTGATGTCTGTTGCAAGAGTTAAACCCCATTATTTCCCTTACGGGGACGGTGGACGTCGATAATTTTTTTATTTATTTATTGACTTAGAAACGTGAAAATTTGTATTAATATTCCTCTTAACATTACCATATACAATACCATTAATTTTTTTTTTCAATTTTGTTAAAATTTGGTCTTTTTTTTTTAAATTTAATTTTTTTAACGAAAATTTGAAAATGCTCCTTGCGTGTCATTTGTTCACATTTTTGATTAATTGTACATTATGATCACTCAAAAACACATTATGAACAAATTTGGGTATTCATTTTTAAATCACTTAGAAAGTTAATTTTTTAAAAATATTTTTCTGCATTAAAACTTAATAAATTAACTTTTACCTTAATGAATTATCTTTCACCTTAATAAAGTCCAATTATAAAATTAAAAAAAAATCCAGTTTCATTAAAAAGTATGAGAGGTGTCTTCTTGCCAAATTTCATGCATTTTAGACAAAAATTAAGACGCATGGAGTATTTTAAAAATGTAAAACCGTTGAAAATTCCGTTTCGAAAAAAATGCACTCAACCTTTTGCTTACGGGTGGGACAGCATTTATCCCAAACGAAGAACCTTCCAAAAAGACAGGTATTTGACATACTCTATCCCAAACAGTTCGACCTCCTTTGCAAGCATTGGCGCCCATGGAAATCGCCGACAGAAACATTGCACCTGCTGCAGCAGGTGCAATGTTTCTGTCGGCGATTTCCATGGTCATACCTGTCAAATACCTGTCTTTTTGGGAGGTTCTTCGTTTAGGATAAACGCTGTCACACCCGTAAGCAAATGTTAAATGTATAAAATAATGTTATATATTAAAACTTTTTTCAGTCGATTTTTGCTCATTTCAACGTTCACCGTTCCCTTAATCTAAATGCGTCGCAGTTCTATTTATGTGATTGGAATAATCGTCGGCGAAACGTCACAAAAACACTTGCTTAATTTTGCATGAAACTGAATTATTTTTTCATTAAAAGAAGCGAAAAAACTCCCAAATAAAACAATTTGTCGTTCGTGAGCTGCGTCCCTTAGATAGCGAAGCTGTAAGTAATGAGCCATTCGTTGCTTCAGGGTGTTTCTTGTGTAGTAACCCTTGAAATTTAATTCCGAATGCTTTCTGTATACAGTATTAACATATTTTACTTTCTCTTTAATACGTGGTGTATATAACGGGATATACAGTGCTCAATATATTGTGTATATGGTGTACATAATGTATAATGTGAATAAATTGTTGTTTGAGAGCCGTGTTGAGTTCATGAGCCATGGGTACTACAGAGCACATTTTAAAGGGATAATACAAGAAGAAACTAACATTTTTTACATGTGAAACAACTTCTTGTTGCTCATTTTGTCATAAAAGAAATTCTTCCTACAACTTGTTAAAACACATTTTGCTTTCGATGTGAGTTTGAAAAAAAAAATCCATTTTTTAACACTTCTACAATCTATGTTCTGAATCTTATTTATCACTGATTATAATAATAAACTGTAACCGAATACATATTTGCAAGTTGCCTTATATCTACTCAAAAGTTTATATAAAAAAAAAACCCATCTAAAAATTGAAATCAAGTTAATCTCTTTGCCCCTAATGATTTAATACCAAACTTGAAATTAAAGAGTCAAATATGGTTACAAAGTCGACTACTACTAGCGTCATAAGTTACACAAATTTTATAATTAAATGTTTATATTGTAAATGGTTAACCAAATAATGAATGTTCAATATTGTTTGTTCCCTGAAACAAAAACAAATATAATGGACTTAGCCTTGAAACAAAAGGCTGTCCTTTAAAACAATAGACCTATAGTTACTTGAACCATGTGATAAATTTGCTCATAGGGAACGAAGATTTTGCTTTTTCTACATAAACATTAGTCTTAAACTGTTAATTAAAATATCTTATAAATAAAATTGAAAATCCACCTATTTGTTTGTTTGTTTATCTCATCATCACTGGAGAATAGTTGTGCCGAAATTAGTGAATTTTTTGATGAGCAGCCTTGCACCATAAAATTTTGGCGTCCGTTTGTCTTTCTAGTCTGTCTTTCTGTCTGTCTGTCTTTATGTCCGTTTAATTACTTCTGCATTATAAGCGTAACCTAATGGATGTATGAACCTCCAAATAAACGGGACCCAATCGTAATTTGAGTCTCCAAATTAATGTCACCTAATCGTTTTTTAAACCCTTTTACAATACAAGTCTTTCAAAATCCGATAACGTGACCCGATCTTTATTTGTGTCTCTATCTCTATAATTATAAAAGCCACCTTTTAATCTCAAGGGCCATATATGAAAGATATATCTCTTAATTTCTTCCTCTAATAAGAAGCCAAGAAATCTTTAGTTTAAAAAAAAGCTACTGTTTTGTTTAATTGTAAAATTGTTATTATCTATATAAATAAAATGATAAGTTGTGCGTCTGTCTGCCTATTTATTATTTCATTATCTGCTTATTTGATATCCTATTTTTTATAATTTCTTTCCCAGATGTGAGAATTATGTTAATATTTTAGAAAGAAAGACTCTAAATATTGAAAGCTCACCGCAAATTTTAAATTATTTTTTCACGTTATGTGTTGAGTACGAATAATATGCATGCAGTTAGTACAAAATTCCACACTTTTTATTTTACACTAAGGCAAGATTAGGCTAAGACAGGGCAAGTATAAAAATTCTCTCAAGCTGTAGCCTAAAATAATCTGAACTGAAACTATATTTGTAACAAAATAAGTAATTTATTAAATATATCAACCACTTCTAGTTCCATAAGGAATTACTAAATATAGTTATTTGACAAGTGCTGTGAGAACTCAATACAACCCAAATGTTTAATCTCGTGTTAAATGCAAACCAATTTATTATCCATTACATGATAAATTACTATATTTGCCTTAAAGGAGAGAATAGTCTGCGTTAAATTAATAAAATTCAGTGAAGAAAGAAAATTAAGATTATCTATGTTTTTTTCTCAATCATATTTAAAATACAAATAAGTTAATGTTAAAAAAAAAGTTCGATTCTTTTCATCAATAATTATTTTTAACAGAACTTAAAATAATCAATGCGGAAGGAATATGAAGAATTTAATTAAAATATCTTTATTTCTCTTCGCAATCTTTCAAAAAGTATATTTTAATTTTCTGCGATTAAGTTCCTGGGATATTTAATGATTTATTAATCACTTATAGATATAAATTAATAGAATCTTTTAATTTAATTCAAATGCAATATTGGAATGAGTGTTCTATAATTTTTTTTGTGTGTTGAAAAAATAACGCGTTTAAAAAAAGTGGAAGACATATCATGGCTAATAATTTGACTGGCGATATATATGTGGTGTTTTATTAGAACATAATTGCATCAAATTTATTATTACTGCACATATTTGAACATTATTGCATATATTTGAACATTATTGTATATATTTGAATATAATTCAGACATAATTTGAATATAATGTATACATAATTTGAATTTAATTTATACATAATTTGAACATAATGTATACATAATTTGGACATAATTTCAACATTATTGAATATATTTGAACATAATTACACACTTTTGTTTTATTTGAACGTATTGGAACATATTTATCGATATGTGTGTCTTATTGTGCGAAAATCTGATATACTTTTTTAAATCACAATATACATTTTTATATAGTTACTTGGTATGTCCTTTACCCTGCTCTTAGAGTGGAAAAACGATTTGGGCAGGATTTAAAAAGCAAAATACATTAGAATAAAAGTATTTATTTGATCACACTAACGTTAGAAATCCTAGCGCTTCCGGTCGTAAAGACTCCTTCATCAGAGACATAAGCAAAAAAAAAAGTTATATTGGCATTTCTATAACCAGCCAAAAACCGCGAATAAAATATGCATATCATTAATTGCCAATTTAAACAGGGGAAAGTATTGGGATGGAAAAACATAATTTTAAAATTGACACAACAGAAATAAAATACAAAAATGATAAATTCGATGTTTAAAAATTCAGACAATGATTTAACTCTCAAGTAGTCGAGAATGAGACGCCTTACGAGATTGGGGTTTTGAACAAAGTCACAATTACAAATGGAGTCACGATAAATATAAATAAATACGGATTCAAAAAGCAAGATATTACTTGGATTATTACATTGCTCACAACTGAAATCGCAACACCATAAAGTTGTAGATGTAGATTTATGTAAATCAGGCAATGGAAACAGCAAGGCGATATATGCAATTGATCAAAGTTTCGTTACGTATAGTGACATAACACCTTGCCGAGCAGCATAAAAGCGTCAAGTCAAGGAGGAGCGATATCACAGCTAAATTGTAGCGTCATTGGTTTCAGGCTGTAAAAATCATCACAGTATGCCAAGAGTACGTTGACGTACCGCATACGTTCAGTTGTCATCAACAGAACGGCAACAAATCAATGTTTTACGTGAGGGTGGAATGAGCCTTCGAAGGATCGCAGAACTATTAGGTCGTGATGTGAGCATAGTTCAACGGTGTGTGTTACTACTGTTCGTGAGAGACATCGAAACGACACGAAGATCAGGTAGTGGAGCTTCCAGGTGTAACACACCATGTAAAGATTGTATATGCGTCTGAGAAGCGTTGCGGGAGAGCCGTTTACCACAGCAACCGTGTTACAACGACGTTTATCCCACTCTACAGATAACATGGTTTCGACACAAACAATTCAAACCGTTTGCATGGGTTAGGACTCCGAAGTAGACTACCTTTTCGGCAATTACCGTTACGTCGCCTCCAGTGGTGTCAAATGAGACGCAAGTGGTCGACAGAATGGCGAAACATTCTGCTAAAGGATGAATCACGATTCTGTTTTGGCATGCTAGATGGCCATACTCGCGTATGGCTGCGTTTTCAACAACGCCACCAGTAAGCTTTTTCTATCAGTCGCCACACAGCCCCCATAAGTGGTACCACGGTTTGGGGTGGTATAACATTTGGTGGACGAACACCTTTGGTCCACGTTTCTGACAGTATCACGGCACAACGATATGTTTCTAACATTGTAAGACCTGTGTTACAGCCATATCTGTCAACCAGTCCTGGACTGCTTTTTCAGCAGGATAATCCCAGGCTACATACTTCGCGGTTAATTATAAATAGTCTACAAAGTTATAATATCCTGCCTTGGCCAGCATATTCTCCGGATTTGTCGCCGATTGAGCATATCTGGGACACCATGGGTCGTCGATTAAGAGAACTTCCAATTCCAGCAAACCATGTTTAGTTACAAACCCAATTGCATGCTGTGTAGAATGCCTTCCCTTAGCACACTATTGACCATCTCATTGACGGGATGCCTCGTCGTATTCAATCCTGTATAGCCGCTCGCGGTGGGCCTATTCCATATTGATCTATGTCCATAAAGCTCCATGATTTCATTTTCCAGGTATGATTTTTTGATCATTTGCACACCTTCATGTTACAATTATATTCTGTAAATTTGATAAGGATACATCAAATTCTTCACGGTGTTGCGATTTCAGTTGTGAGTAGTATACAAGCACTTAATAGAAAGGTTTTTATCGAAAATCGGGGCAAAATTAATCAGTAATAAAAATTTGGGATAAAGCAGTGGAATAATATTTTTTTAATATCACTGGCATGTTCAGATAATCTAATGCCAACAGTTAGTTTAGTTCTGCTAATATAAAATGTGTAACTATCATCAGGGGAAATAAGGGGGAAACTATCTCCCTTATTAACGATATGCAGACATATTAATGATATTCTCCTGGCAATTAATGAAATGCAGATTTTGTGCGCTGATTTTTACTCTGAATAAAAAGGCCAATGCATCTTTTTTCTTAGTATATGCCTCTGATGAAGGACGTTTTATGTCCGAAAGCGCTAGTGCTTCCTTATGTGTTTTCAACGTCTTTTAGTGTGATAAGATAAATACTTTTATTCTAAAGTGTTTTAAATTTTATATTTTAGACGTGACTCCATAATATAATTATTTAAACTTGTACAGATTTTAAATCAATTATTGCGGCATAATGCATTTATGTCAAATTTGGCCGCGTGTGCCAATACATAACCTCAGCGATAAATTTTAAGAAATATCGCCCATTTGGCAAGTTTTGAAGAAATCATACGAGTCATATCTATTGGTAGACATCTACAGTCTAGTCTTGTGTGGTGATGTAGACCAATCTGTTTCAAATTTTCTGGAATCTTACAACTTATGATGACGATGTCACGAAAAGTTATAACAAACAGAATGAATGATATATAGACATACAACATCTGCATTTATGATGTTATGCCTCTCAATGTCATTATCTTAAAGATTTTTACATAAGATAATCGATTGTGATTATGAGTTTGAGATTATTTTAGGAATTGTTCTCCAGATTCGTATTTAAGCCTATAAAAGACAAGAATACTAATACTCTTAAGCTGCAATTTTTTTAGGATGTTTTATTATGTTTAACAATGTTGCTTATCGTCGAAAATAGTTGTTTTAATCAAAATTTATCGCCGTTAGATTTTATCCTGTGGTCAATAATGTAAGTGTGCAAAAGTTTTAGCTTTCTTGGTCGCCAGGAGTTGCTTCTGGAGGGTACGAAATGACTTTTCGAACCTCCTTCGTTTATTCAACCCCTGTCGGAAAAATTGAAAATCCTTCTGTTCTGCGATCGATACTACAATATAAATATGCAAACATTCAGATTTTTAGGTGATCTTAGGGGTCTGGAAAGACTTTTCAAAAAGCCACCTTTTCTACCTTCCTTGAAAGGGAAATCCAAATTCCGGATCTTTCCCGTTGACAATACTATAAGTGTACAAATATTCATTCTTCAAGCTAACTGGGGAAGGGGGGGATTTTGCAGACAAAAATACAGTGGAAAATTGTTATAAAAATATTTAAAATATACATTTATGTTGAATTAAATTCGATTTTTTCAAATACTACATAGTATAAAACTTACAATCATTTTATATGCAAGTTTATTCATCAAATTAAAATAATTCCTTACAGTAACTATGTATTTACAAAGTATAAAGACTGTAGATAAAGGCATGAGTTGAACATATCCCATTTTTAAAACAAATTTGATTCGGCCCCTCTCTACTCTCTATAAGTTTCTAAGTAAAATTTGAAAACTCTAATATAAACAGAACTTCCCGAAGCACAAACCTTTGACTCTGTCACGGCGATTCACATTCCCAAACTGATTAAAGTAACATTATCTTTTCTTTTTTTTTTAACGCAATAACTTTGGTTGTAACCATTGTAAATGCTTTTTAAATGTGGAAAATGTTCGAGAAAATATCGCTACGGACAGTTCGACCAAATAGATTGTTATCTTTTCAGTTATTTCTCCTCAGTAAAGAAGACCGTTAAGAATTTTCCTTTACGTGCTGGTGGAATATATAATATAAACGTTTCTGTATAAATTTTTTGTCATTCTAAAGCCATTTCCAAATGGAACGCGTTTGTCAAGGGAAATGTTAGTTTTCCCCCTTCCTTTTATTACTTCTGGAGCAAAATGATTTATTAATCATCTATAACAGTTCTAAGACTTATATTAAAGGCGCGTTAAAATGAATGATTTTACTTCTGATTTTGTGCCAACCAATAGAGTTGAAAGAGTTTGAGTTAAGGAGTCATAATTCTTCAAATACAACAAATGAGCTATTTCCTTTTAGGTTCACATCGGTAACACCAATTTAACCTTTTGCTTACGGGTGGGACGGCGCCATTCCCAAACGAAGAACCTCTCAAAAAGACAGGTATTTGACATATCCTATCCCAAACAGTTTGATCCCCCTTTGCAGACATTGGCGTCCTTGGAGTCAATATTTGCTTACCAATATATACTCAATATTTAGCTAGCATTGGTTTCCAATATATTCCAATGATTGGAAATATTTTCAATGTGACGCCAAGATATACAATTTTCATCCAATATTGGACCGATATTGGCCTGCTATTAGGGAAAGTGACCACGTTCGATCGAATAAAAGTAATTGCAGCCCCTATATTATAATTTTAAAAAGTTAGGATAATAAACTTCAGTAACAAACCGAAATAGACGAAAAAACTAATTGCAAAATTTCAACGTATTGTCCAGTGAATAGGAATCGACAGCGGGAACGAACGAAACGTGTATACGAAAGGCAAGAAGTGCCTGTCAAAAATTTGTATCATCAGTACATTTAGCTCTATGACAACTGTAATGTTTCAAATGTGCATGGTCAATGACAGAGGGCATTTTTAACAGACTATACACCACATTTCGCTATACCTAAGTGTTGTTTATTGCATCATTTCTAAATAAGACAACAATTTGCCAATAACCCTATTATGTGAAATATATGCCGTCTGTAACTGTTTTATTCTCGAAACATACTCATTAGACAATTCTCCATAACTCTGTAATTGTCCTTTTTAACACTTTACAACAAAGTTGAAAAGTGTTTATGACTTTGTTCATTCATTCTGTCTGTCTGTCTGTCTGTCTGTGTGCCTGTCTGTCTGTCTGTCTATCCGTTAGCACGATAACTGCCGTAAAAATGACTTAATCAAAATGAAATTTTAGTATGTTGTTCAGACGGTCTATAGGACCTATGGGAATATAAATGAATAATATCACTCAACTAGTTTTGGATTGAACCCGGGTTGAAAAAATGAAATACATTGAGCCCTATGGGACCTAATTTTTCAAACATTTTTTAAGCGGATTTAAAATTCACAAATTGCTTCAAAACTTTTAGGTAATATTCAAATTCTTCCATAAAATATATAAAAAAAAATTCAGCGAAATATATTCAGTAGTTTTTTTAAATAAAAATTAAAATAATAATTACACCTCTTATATGAAACGATCACATGACCATGATATGAAAAAATCACATGACCCACTTTAAAATGATATATGGCATCCATCTTGTCTCAAAATCGTAATTTTTTAAGTTCTTTTTAATTCATATTGAGTGTTGTATCCGTCCTAAAACTACTTTATTTTTGCTTAAATTCTGTGCATCTACATACTGAAACAACGCAAATACAATATATTTGAGTTTAAATGATCATCCAAATTTGATTATTTCTACAACGAAGCCTATTTTTCACTTATGTAAAATGTAAACAGCAAAATATATAGAATGAGTTGTATTAGAATTGCTGTATTTCTTTAACATAAAATAATTTAGCCCATGGAGTCTGCATGGCTGATATGAATGAAATATTCATTGACTTTACAAAGAGAAGGACGATTTTTTTCGATGAAGTTTTAAGCATAAAGTTTAATTACTTGTAGTTCCATGGTCCTTAATTTTTAAATAAAATAAATTATTATAGTATTGTGATGAATGAAATGAATGGGAGAAAGTTATGAATGAAATGCTGTTTTTATAGAGAGATCAAGGCGTGTTATTTTTTCTATGACGTCATTTAATTCCAGTTGTTTTCGATGAAGTTTTCAAATATAATAAATTATCGTAGTATTATGATAGTTTTAAAAATATTACCGTGTAATGTATCGCATTTTAGAGATATTTAAACCAGGCAATTTATATGTCAATGCCGTCATTTGAATGAAGTTCATTTTTTTCAATGAAGGTTTAAGGTTTCAAATATAATAAATTAATGTAGTATTGTGATAAGTTTTAAAATATTACCGAGGAATGTATTGCATTTTAGACTTTTTTAAATAAAATTACATTGAAATTGGAAAGTGTTTCATAAGCAATGCTTTAAGCATGATTGATCTTTCTTGTTTATTTTTTGTCTATCTCGCTTTGTTGCCGAGTTTATACCTTAACTTTTCAAATTTTGCTAATCACTTTTATTCAGTCGGGCATAGTCAGTTTACTATTGATGGATCTAACGTATACACTCATGAACTTTTGGTTATATACAAAATTATTTATCAATAGGTAAAATACGCTTTGTGCGGTGGATAAGGAAAACCTAAGCATCATATATAAGTACAAATAAAATGATAATGCAGCATTATCACTTTATTTGTGCTTATATACATTGCTCAAGTTTTCGTAAAGTTATTGGTGTGCCTAAGGACTTGCCTAGAAACCGTGTATCATAAAAATATCAAGAAAATATTTCGAAGAGGGTTTTTCGAATATTTTTGAACTGGAATCGAACGTTTTTGAGAGAAAGAATGCATGTGTGTGTGTGCGTGTGTATACAGGATGATTAAGAAAAAGATGAGCCAAACTTTACGAGGTTGTAGTACACACCAAACCAAGCATTTTTCGTCATAGTTTACCGGGTCGAAAATGAAAAGTAAAGGCATTACAGGGCGCTTATTTGTTGGGAAGCGGCCGCTTCTCAAACTTAAAAGCGTCATTCTGGTTGTTATTTTCTGGTTGAAGAAGGAAATCACGTATGCAAATTTCATTTGAGGAAGAAGAAGAACCCTTATGCAAATTTTAGTAGCACCGAATGTAGGCCTTATTAGTTTGCAGCAGTTATTCGCAGCTCCAACGTTTGATACGGAGGAATTTACAAATAGGAAAAAAACCTATATGCATTTCATCTATGAATCTTCTTTTTGTGGGGATATCTCAAGAATCTCGTCTATGACGCTTTCCTTGAATGGGAAGAGGAACTCGTCGCAAGAATTTAGGCTTAGAATTTGTCGAAGTGCGCGACATGCCCGGTCTTTTCCAGAGAGTTCGCCAATCCCTCCATCGCCGCTGTGAGACATACATTCAGGTCGGCGGTGCCCTCTTGGGCCATTACTGTAATTATTGATTATTAAATGTCATTTTATAACTTCTAAGTCATTACTGTTTTTTCGCCTCGCCTCATCGGTTTCACCTTTAAGCGCTCACTGGCGATTAACGTTTCATTTCCGACCTTGTAGGCTATGACGAAAAATGCTTGGTTTGGTGTGTACTACCACCTCGTAAAGTTTGGGCCATCTTTTTCAAATCACCTTGTATATATACATATATATATATTTCTAATATATATATATAATATATTAGAAATATGTAATAATAAAAATTCAAGTAATATTAACATCACCATAGAAGCAAAATCACGGCTATAATGCCGATAAGAGAAGAGAACAGCACCAGCTCAAATTCAATGATTAATCAGAATCAAATTCTTCCTCAGGTCTGAGTATTTAACTCTAACTAACCCAAACAAAATGCCTGTTTCAATTTGAGCAATAGTACTAGTACATTACTATAAATACTCAAACTCAGACTACAGGCATAAAATTTATATATATAAATATATATATACATATATATAAATATATATAAATATATATATATATATACATATATATATATAAATATATATATATATAAATATATATATATATACATATATATATATATAAATATATATATATATAAATATATATATATATATATATAAATATATATAATAAATATATATATATAAATATATATATATATATATATAAATATATATATATATATATATATATATATATAAATATATATAATATATATATATATATATATATATATATATACTATATATATATATATATATATATATATAAAATATATATATATATATATATATATATATATAAATATATATATATATATATATATATATATATATATAAATATATATATATATATATATATATATATATATAAATAT